>CM055205.1:9359587-9579035 GCA_029224185.1 Karalla daura | reverse complement strand
ACCCAGACTGGCCTGCTACTAGGACAGCCCCGAGACAGCCTGCCCGGGCAGCTGCCAGATCCTCCGTGCCCGCATGTCTGCCGGCCCTTCTGAGATGCCAGCTGCATCCGAGAGCAGCATCTCGACCAGAGGAGAGAGGCTGGGAGACGCTTGTTTCGGGGGAAAACAAAAAAAAATTGCGGCCGAATCATTGCCGCGAAGACGTGAAACTCGGATGCAAACGGCGCTGTGTAAAAAAATGGCAACTTTGCTAAGAGAGCTCGATGGGGAGGGAAGCGTGACAAAATATCCATTACATTTAGGCTGAGTTTCAATCGAACTCGGGGGCCAAAGGGTCTAAGTCAGTTTAATATGCTGGTCCCAGAGGTATTTTTAATCCGACCTCTGAAAATTCCCCTCGTCTTGGGCGTGAAAAAACCTGAATTATTCATGAGGAATATCAATATTTCAAGATATGGACTAATCTAATTGGATTAAAGACGTGGTTAATGAGGCCTTGCGTGTCTAAGAGATGCATATTTTAAAACCTGACCATTTCACCCAGTGTTTAATCCTCGCTATGATTTGTTCATCTCTGTGTACTACGTGCCAACTGAAGCTTAATGAGGAAGTGAAGCCTTTCGGCTTTTGATGTAGTGTAAACAGAACCGATTTTCAACGCCACGCCGGCAAATAAACACGGGGAGAAAGAGAGGAGAGAAAACACTGAGCATTTTCTTACCAGCGATTTACATTTTTAACGGCTACAAAAAAAATCGCAGAAAATTTGAGCGGCTTTTTAAAAAACCTGCGTACGACGGCAGAGTGACGAGCTCCTTCGCTAGCAGGGGGGCTCGCTCTGTATGGAGGAACCTTGAAATAGCCGAAGTGTTTATTGGTGAGCCAGCAGGCTGAGCAGAGGCATAAGCAGCGGCGCCACATTTGCCAGCGTGATAAAGGTGGAGTCATCCGTCTCTGCCTGCTCCTAATCGCTGCAGTGTGACAAATCAACGGAGGGAAAACGCACTTTTAATGCCAGCGACGCCCTCACCTCCCTTTCTTTTCACGTTGCCCAACTAGTATCATCGCTCCCTGCTTGTCCTGTTTCATTGCTCATTCGCCATTAATAGAATAAGAAGGCCCTTGACTTCCACTCCTTCCTGGGATTCATTAAGTGTTAAAAGGCTGTGTTATGCCGTCTTTTTCTAGGCACCACGGTGCATTATAAATTGAATTTTACAGTCTTTCCCACTCCTTCCATTTCTTAACAACACTTTTCAACATGCGTACGGCTCTTCAAAGGGCCTGGTAGGGGGGCCACATCACCACATATCGGATATTACCGCATTCCCGATGGGTCGACGGTAAGTTGGAGCAGAGCGAGCTGGGATATGAGAAGTGATCTGGTGAGACAGACAGACAGGCAGGCAGACAGACAAATGGAAAGAAGATGGTTGGCAGGCAGACACACAAGCAGAATCACAGATGGAGCAGGACAAGAAAGGCAAGCAAGGCATGGTGGACTCAGACTCGATGGCAGAAGAGGAAGCAAGTCCAGGCTGCTCTCACCCTGAATCCTGAGGAGCTCTTCTTGGCTTCAGCTTTCAGCCGTGTGGCCTTTAGCACAGACTTTGCCTTTTTGTAGTCCTGTTTACCTGAAAGGAAGAAAACAAGAGGAGCATGTGAGGCAAATCACAGGGAAATTATATTTTGAGTAAAGGGGCTGCATTCATCGTTTCCAGCCTCACACCTACTGTGGCATGTATAAACCGGCGGGTTTTTATTGGTTCAGATTTCTGGTTCTCAAGCTAAGACAAAATACCTGTCACCTGGTGGTAGCTCAACATTTAATGGACATGAGGGGTGCTGATCCCCTAATCCTAATCCAATGCACATGCTTCCAAAATCCAGGCGGCCTGTGATGGTCTGAGGTGTGCACAGCTCATCTGTGCTGGTTTGTCTTCACATGAGCTCAAAGGTGAGTGTGCTGGACAAAACCGGCCACCTGGCAAAGCCTGTGTGTTTGTGTGCGTATGTGTATACTGTATGTGAGTGAGTGTGTGTGTGTGTGTGTGTGTGTGTGTGTGTAAGCATGAGCGTGAGCGTGCTTCACATGAGGCAGAGCCGGCTGTCTTGGTCTAATTACAAACAACACACTGCAGGAAAAAGAACTTTGCTAACAATGGGGTGGAAAGGCAACAGCTTGCAGAACAGTGTGTGTGTGTGTGTGTGTGTGTGTGTGTGTGTGTGTGTGTGTGTGTGTGTGTGATTGCATGTGTGAATGTGCGCAAAGCCTTGAGTGTCTATCCCTGTGAGAGCTACTGTATATTGTTAGCTATACGGCCACATTTGTGAGTGTGTAAAAGAAGCGTCTGATTCTGCAACCCGGCTCAGGGTTAAATTTAGACTCAGAGTGCAGTCACGAGTTGAGAGATTGGACAAGAAGTGGAGACATTTTAATTACTGGCTGGGGGGATAAATGGACTGTCCTCACAAGGAGAGAGAGGTGCAGGAGAGAAACGAGTGTGTGTGTGTGTGAGACAGAGCCAAAGCCCCCGGGGTCAGCTCAAAGGTTCTCTCTGTTGGTGATGTGACACGTAGAGGCCGCCTGGAGTTCTTACTCCCAGCCAATTAAGCCTCATTTACATTGAAAGAGGGAACAACAGACGGAGGGAGGAGAGGACGGAAAACGTCCACGTCCATCTGGAGAGGACGTGAGAGGAGAGAGCGGGAATGAGCCGGTTAGAAAAGGAGGAGGAAGGAGATGTGCGCGTTTTTACAATCGCGAAAACAAACACGCGGAGCCGAGAAGACACTGAGTACCGCGCCTCCTCGGGAGCAGAAGTTCTCCTGCTCTGGGCTCAGCCATTGAGTAGCGAGGAGGTGATCATTAGCATGGCGTGAGCGTGCTCGTCTCATTCCCTCACACCATTTCTTTTTGCCAAGATCTTGAGTTCTCCTCCTGCATTGCTCCTGGCCCCGCACTCCTCCTCCACCTCCCTCCGACTCAGCGGAGGGCTAATAGAAATGGGGAGCGCGTTGCCAGTAGCAGACAGAGAGCTGGTGGGAATTCATTAGGAGGGCCACTGGATGTCTCCTCCACTTGTCAGAAAGTGGAGAGGAAATTTGACTGGAGGGCACCTCAGGTTGCTCGCCATTCACTGAAAATTGTATGGGGACTTTCATACCGCAAGTAGCTGGCTGGGATAAAGTGCGGCGACAGAAAGTTACATCATGAACTAAGAATCCCAGCTCAAAGGATAATTAAACTCATATGGAAATGTGCAAAGACAATTCTTGTGGCGTTATCCTGGCTGCAACAGGAGACCTGAACCTACTGATGAGCTAATCGCTAACACGCTAAAGACTTTTGCAATGTTGTGAGAACAGTTTCATTCATTTTTTTAATATTTTATCTGCAGGGTTGAACAATGTATTGTTTAAAAAATATATACACATATTATATACACTTGTCATGCCAACACAAAACAATTACTGAATGTGGATAAAGATTGTAAAGCTAATGCTAACTAGCTAATAGCTTATGATTCAATTGTGCTTATCTGGGAATAAAATCAGTGGTTGATTTTATATATGTAAATTACAGAGATTTGCTTATTTTACTGTTTAATCACAGGAAATATTTAGAAATCAATTCACCTGTATTCATATTCATTTGTCTTATGTAGGAGCCACCTCTTGCTCAAGAATTCCAACTGTACCTTGTACCAGGCTAAAAAGGACAAAGGCATGCTCAAAGATGTGGAGTCCATAACTGAACAAACTCTATGTGTTGTCTGTTCTGATAATCATTCACTTTGTGTGGCTAGCGCTGTCCTCAAAGCTGGTTTTGTGCAGCTCAAAGACAGATCCTGAAGGACAGAACAATAGCAGGACTCAGGCAGGCTGGGGCTTTGATTTCAAACACAGAAATCTCTTCAGGATTTGTAACATCTCATACGAGCACCTGAGTTTTTTTTTTCTTCCTTTCTTTTTTTTTCAGGTGCTTAACTCATTCTTAGTCCACACGGAGACATTACATTTATATGCAAAAATTCATCCCGGCCCAATACACCCATAACCATCTGGTAAGAATCAATATTTAACTGGAACAAAATCAGAGTAATTAGACCAAGAAGGAGTATGAATAGTTGATACTGAGGAGAAATGCCAGGGAATTACATCAGCCTGTACGAGGTGTCGTAATGTTGCTGTGCTACAGTGTCTGGGCCCTAAAGCCTCGTGTTGTCGTCCTCCTGTGGCTTGTTTGCATGGGTCCGGCGTGTCCACACACTCACGCAATCAGATGATATTGCAGTGGGCTCATGAGCGCTCTCGCTATTTGTCACCGCCGCCCCCTCCTCGCCCCCACCACCGCTGCGGACGCTTTCTGTCACCAATTATCTACCTGCGCCGAGCTACACGCTGTCCACCCGTCTCGCCTCGCCTCCGCCTGCCACGCTCAAAAGGCATCACTGTCCTCCCGGCCCGCCGCAACAATGCCCTGTGTCTCGGAGGAACATTAGCCCTTGTAAGATGGCCTGGAGCGCCCGCTGAGAGGCTTCCCCGAGTGTGTGCCTTTTCATTGAAGTAATCACTGATTTCGTGTCAAGAGGACAAGAGGAAAGCGAGAGTGGCCCTGTCTGCCGCTCCTGTCAAGCCGCTCACTGTACATTCCCTCAGACGAGTGTCGTCGTTTTATTCCTTTACCCCGGCTCCGCCGTTGCGTTTAGCTTTAAATGGTCTCTGATTAAAGCTGGGGGAGAAATTAGTCTTTATCTCGAGCTATTGTTCTGCTTGGAATAATGAGACAGGTAGGGGGTATTAGCTAAAATTAGCCACTTGTGACTGAGCACTCAGTGACAAGTGGAGGAGGGGGGTAAAGATATGTGATTTGTGTGACACACAAATTGTCCATTAAAGAAAGAAGCCTGAGGACATCTGAGAGACTGTCTGTGGTAAAAAGGAAAAAACAACCTCAGTAATTTATGTCATGTGTACGGATCTTGCGACATCATTCCCGAAAAAGCTGATTTTATCTGTAATAACAGCAGCTCTGTCGATACGTTGCGTTACAGGCGTTGGTGCCGACTCCAGTAGACGCCAGTGATGGTGCACTGGTTCAGAGGCGTAATTCACGTCACACGTTGATAAATTGTTAATGAGTAATTCCTGAAGTGCTCTCATGCCTAGACTACTCATGCCAGCCGATGATGAGTTACTACAGTCTGTTCTCGAGATCGATGAATCATTTTGTGATTAAATCACCTTCACTCAAATTTGCCTATGCAAACATATGCAACTGCGAGTTAAAACTGATTGACTCGGGTTAAACTACTTAAGCTAAAATAATGTATCGGGGGAAGGGGAGGGTGGGTTTATCAGGTCGCAGCTGAGGTTCCAGTACCACCTTTGCCTCATTTTGTGCCAGAACAAGCCTGTGTGTGACAGTTACACTGTGCAGAGGCTCACGGATCCCTATATGCAATGTTAATATTCTGACGGATTTGACAGGCAGGAAGCAGCGTTTGACAGCGTCACAGTCGTGCCAGGTCACGAGTCCTGCACAGAACAACGCATTCATTTGCGGTCAAAGGAATAACCTCACGACACCGACTTCGTACAGCTGTTTCGCTTGAATTTCGCTCGCGCTCCACGCTGTAGAAAGTCCACTGCTCCATCGTCTGAGCTGAACATATTTTCTAACTTTTCCCGGTGAATAAAGAGCTGATGAACCAGAATCACATTTCTCAGACTCCCACTACGGCATGCGCTGTTTTCCAAGTTGCTGACTTGTTGTTTATATCTCTCCCCATGTCAATCACCTCCGCAAATCCATAATCAGCCGCTGCAAAAATAAGTTGCTCCTCGGAGCTGCATTACCAGCCGAGTTCGCTACATGCTGCAAAAAAACACCTCCAGCTGTTTTGGTCTGACAGCACATTTAGAGCGAGCCTGAACCAGCATTCAGTGTTTCAGTGTCCATTTGTCCGCTCTTCTCGGGCGGCTGAAAAAATGTAACTTCAGGCCAGAATTACTGAATGACTGTTCAAACATTCACATTGTGAGCGTCAGCATGTTAAAAAAAAAAGAAGAACGAAAAAAAGCTACAGTTCACAATCAGTCGAGAGGTTAAAAATGCAAAATGTGAAGCCAAAATACCTGAGAGCTGTCAGGCTTGCGTGTGTGTTAGTCTGCGTGTATGTGTGTGTGTGTGTGTTGTGTTGTTTCAGCATATGTACTACATGCAGAGCGATTGCCTGATCTGGACAGACACACCACAGTCCAGTACGCTCCGAGAGCCCTGGGACAACTCGGGCAACGCGCTGACAGGGTGTTTGACAGTTCCTCTCGCTTTGCTTTGCTTCTTTGTGTCTACGCGGCGCAGCAGCCAAATAGTCAGTGACCACATGGTGCGGATCGCTGGCATCTGCCAGGGAGCACGACAGTGGAACCGGAGCTGATGCCAGACACATGGGACACATTCAGGCCTCGTCTTATGCATCATGTGAGGCGAGGAGAAGAGATGCTCCTCACAATCCATGTAGGGCTCGAAGCGAAGGCACAGAAGAAACGGAAATTAAGATTAATGACACAAGAGGAGGAGGACTGGACTATACGCTGATGATACGCTCTAACCAAAGCAGCAAAGTGTCTCCCCTACATGTCAATTTCTCACTTCACCGTCAGTCACAAAAGGTATAATTTCATAGGCTTGATGACTATGAACGGACTGGGGGGCCTCTAAAGCCAATAGCCTCCACTCTCCACTCTGTACTTGACAGTTAAGGTGCACGCAAGGCGACTGAAGCAGCAGTCATGTCTTGACCACTTGGAATTCCGCGTTGCTTCAGCTCTCCTGAGGACAGCTTGGCACAGCCAATTATAACGGCCCTAATAACGGTATTTAAAAGGAGAGTGTCAACAGTGGCCTTTTTGATGGCCATCTGACACGGAAAAAGCACTCCAGCAGAGATGATGGCACGGCTCGACAACCAGTCGGGACTACTGCTGATGTTCCAAGAATAAGACGGTCTATTACGGATTCAAATTGCCACGCGTGACCCATTCCAGCTCTCACGGGACCCATCTCCAAAACATCCCCTCCTCCCTCTCTGTTTCCCATCTTTTCTGTTAAACAGTAGTTTACGGAGATTGCCTGATGGTCCGCCTTTTCAAACTGGAGGAAAAAACGGTCGTAATTTGAGGTTTGGGAGCGAGGACCAAAGTGTCTCCAGCACCTGTGTTACAAATATTCAGAATTGATGAAACGTGCTGAGAGACAAAACAGTAAATGGGAAAGAGGAAAAAACATGATTTTCTACACCCCCGATCGAGGCGGTGACAGTGGGAGAGGAGCTTGTTATGCTATGCCCGTCTCTCATTTGTTGAACCTGGCGGGTTTTACACAATAGCACATAGTTAAGGGATACCTGTGGGCTAAATGAGCCTATTCTTATGTCTCACTATGAAAATATATACAACCGTCACACTGCATTATGAGACCACAGCCCTCATAGGTAATGTGGAGTAAACAAGGCAGAGGCATTTCTCTACAGGCTTCGTGCGCCTGGAAGAGAATACAGCTAGTGCAATTCATGTCAGAGAATTAACATTTAGCTGGAGAGACCATCCCACGGGTCCTGTTAACACAAAAGTAACACCTGGAAATATAAACTGTGGAAAAAAACCAGAGGATGTGAATCACCAGAGGCTGACGGTGATCTGGAGGAAGAGGACCAGAACAATGCTATAGTGGTTCTGTGCCTGTGGATCACTTTGGCAATACCGTTTTTAAGTACAGCTACCAGTGTGTGATGTTTTAAAGACAGAAAATCCATCGCCATGATGTGCGTTTCAGTTGTCAGAGAGGGTGTGTGTCTTTGGAAGAACGCTCGATCCAAGGACATTCATAAACATTTTATATACGAGATGTCCAGGGTGTATTCTGAGCCATTGCCCTGAAGTGCTGGGATAGGCTCGGGCAGACCTCTGTAATACTGATTAGGTCAAGAAAATGGATGGATGGACGTTAGGATATGCAAATAGAGAATTACAGTAGTGTGTATGATGTGCTTTACCAGTCACAGAGCTAAGTGAAGCTATTGATTACCAGCATCCCTAGAACAGCAGAGGCCTAGGTCAGGCTGTCATCTTCAAAACGTCTTCGAGGATCACTCAACGAAGTTAGCAGGTCGGGCGTCAGAGCCCGTCTGATTAACGCTCGCAGCGGACCACTGATCAAAGCGTCGTTCAGACAAAGTGGATGATAGGACGGGCTGAGAGACGCTCCCAGCAGCCGCTGCTGCAGATCTCTCTGGGTTCAGGATCTGAGGAGACGTGCGAAGTCTCAGAGGTTCCTCCCCCCCGTGCTGCGTGCTGGAATCCCTCTTCTTTTAGTGCATTAGTCTGACGGTCGATGTCTGCCAACCGCTGAGATGAATCGCTGTCCGGATGAAACGGGACCCGCGTGGCTCGCTGAACTCTCCTCGCCAAAGGATCGACGGAGTCGCCGTGGACGACCTCTGACATCACCGTCTGCGGACTTCGAGACTTGACTCTTCCTGTCGGTGTCATGGCCGTTTCACAACTAATATGACAAATTGTTTTTGTTTTCCCGATGTAAAAAAAAAAAGTCTCAACCAGAGACTTTGGAGGACTTTGCCAAAGTATGAACTGTGACGCCTCCGTTCTGCATGGCGTCCCAGCTGTGCTGCAGCTGGCAGAGCGGACGACCGACCCAGACGCAGATGATTAGAAGCGTCCTGCACGCAGCTTACTGTGCCGTTAAAAAGGGGGGGGGGGGGGGGGGGGGCTCGTCCCTATACTATTTTATCTATATTTATCTTTGTTACAACTCGCCAGCCCTCAGGGAGAGCGCACTGGGACCCCGGCTGTAGACCTCGATAACAGAAAGCAGCTTCTCACTGCAGTTAGCCCGCTACTGCTGCAAAATGGCCTGCACACCTGAAAATATCAAATATCTAATCAAATCACACTCCAGTCATATTTTTATGAAGGTAACAGAACCTGGGTGCATGTTTCAGCTCTTTTATCTTTTGCTGGATACTCAGAGATCAAGAGCTTTTAGGTTGGAGCCTCTCTCCTTTTGGCGCAAAAAATGTTCTTCTTTGAATCCGAGTGGCTGCCTTTTGTTACGGAGAATACGACTACTCGCTCGCATTTCGTGTCCACAATATGTCTGGGATTTCAAGTGAAACTTTAAGCCTATAAGGAGAACAGAGCTTCCCTTTGTGTTCCCATCAGTCAGAGCTGCTCACAATTACACAGCTTTGCCATTGGCGAGCTTTGGGTTTTGCTCCACGAGAGGAAAACAAAAACAAAAAGACACGATGTGAGCTGTGATCTTCAAGCAACCACAGCTGGCATGCTAAAGGGGACCAAACTTTTGATTGATACCCACCATATTGCCTTAGTTAGGCCTTTGTGATGTAAGGGGGAAGATGGGGAAACAAAATACCGCAGGATTAGAGGGGCATTAAACTTTGACAAAACAGCTTCTGACATGATAGCAAAGGGGCAGTTTTTTTAGGGGTGGAATTCGCCGTCCGTCAGAGAAGTGACCTGGTCGACTTTAAGAGCAATTACCTCCTCAGCTTGAACACTGGTTCTAATCCAGTGAGTCCGGTCAAAGTTTCCCCGCAGTCCGGTGCAAATTGGAAAAGTTTACGGGGCTGTGTGAAGAGATTATGCTAATTTGGGCATGGTTGATACAAGTCTTCAGAAGAGTTGGGCTTGCAGGCACTTTGGGCTGCATGAACCACAGAGCTGCTCACAGCAGCACAGTGTGTGATTTATTGGCCGTGACATCAGCCTGTTTATGTGAACCAGCACAGAGTTGCACAACAAATCGAAGACTAATCTCGACTGTCAAAAAGCATCATGAAGCAATTTAGGGAATTCATTGTTTTAATTGTCGATTAATATATTGATTACGCCTTCTGATTGCGCTATCAATCAATTCCGCCTGAAGAGTCCGAGACAGACGTACTTTAAACTGTGAAACAAAAAAAGAAAACACTTGAGTATCACATCAACGGATGATGCCTAATCCCGGTACTTGATTTGATTACAGCTGATTCACTGCCGATCAACCGATTGATTAACCGGCACCCGGATCGATGACGACTCACCGATCTGCTTTCGGTACTGATCAACTGGTAATCCGGTGGCGCTGGCATCCTTCCTCCCCATTCTCCTGCCCTCAGCCTGTTGAGAGGAGGGGAGGGAAAAAAAGCAACCATCTGAGTGGGAAAAATGTACAGCTGGCTCCCGACGTCACACCTGATCATTTATTTCAATCAAATACGGATATAGCTCCATTCCTGCTACTGTAGCCTGAGATAATGTGTGAAATCTGCAGGAAGGATTCAAGTTAATACACAATCATATATACAGAGCAGTAGTCGCTTTTAATCAGGCAGATGGTTTATCTTTCACATACGTACATCTGCTACACATAATTAAATAAATTCTCACCACCTTCCATGTGTGTTACTTTCACAGTATGTGCACTTCCTATCCATCTCATTTAGTCTAACACCATTTCCCTTCGCACCGCGAGCTCTCTTTGATTACCCGACAGCTCCGAGGGAGCACATGAAGAGAAAGAGCTACGAATAATACAAATAGTTTCCTCTGGCTTGATGCACTGTATGAATGTGGAAGAGTTCGGGACTGTGCTCGAGTAGCAAATGAAACACCAATCTATAGGGGATGCACGGTCACCTGTGTAATATTTGTCTTTACAAAAGTGCTAAAACTCAAGAGTGTGTGTGAGTGCGTTTGTCAATGGGTTCCCTGCTCTATATTCCAGACAGGCTCCCTCCCAACTCCCTGAATCAATCAATATTGCAGCTTTCTGTTTAAAATAGTGGAAAAAGCGAGTATGAGTCAAGGGGCAGGCTGGTGCTTTCTGATGATACCGAGCAGATCTGTTCTGTGTCTGCGGGATCTCAAAGATATGCACACTATACGGATAAGACTCGATATCTATCAAGGCCTGCTCGTCTATTGATAACAGTCGGTTTGTTTGTTTGGTTTTTTTTTAATAAAACAAGCATCTTTATGTGTGACAGGGAAAGAACTGCGCGAGCAGGTGTGCACACGGGAGAACAGAGAGGAAAAAGGTGTCTTTGTGCATCCTGGAAGAGCAGGAGTGGCGAGGAGTCTGGAGGTGCAGCGGGGGAATAGAACAAAGAGACTGAATTAGCATGTTCAAGGAGCGTTGCTGGCTGCCTGCGCTCGCTGATTCCTTCTCATGGGAGACCGCTGCCCTGGGAGACCCGGGAGTTTTACCTTAACACTGAAAAACACTGTTCAGCTGCATACATTTCAAACACGGCCGGTGCCGGCACAGGAGGAGGATGTATGCACAGCTATTGTTCCCCAGCGGCTGGAAACCAGAGTCAGCAAATTAAAGGAAGTGAGAGGAGGACAAAAGGAGGAGAGGAAATTGTCCAAATGTAATGTTTACAGTTGGGCACAGTAGGCACTCAGATTTGGCAGCTATGTTGCGCTGTGCAGCGACATCACAATATTATGTATATCCGAATTGCCAAAAGCAACAACATTTTGAAGCCTCTGCCATCGCCTGTGGTCATACCACTCTGAAATTTCTACAGATGTGTTACAGTATATTTTGCATTTGCAACAGCGGGATATAGAGACATGCAGTGTAAAGAGAAGACTGCCGGCGGAAAGAAACATTTCCAGGCAAAGTGACAGAAGCACTGTAGCTGCTGGTTAAATATTACTATCTCGTCAGTTTCTGCACCTGGTATGGATGGATGATTACGCTGATATTACATGGTAGATATTAACATTATCATAACCTCAATTTTCTGGAGAATGCCACAATGCCAAGGATGTAATCTTTTAATGATGGCTTGTAGTGATAATTGTTCCCATGATTAGAAAGCCTAGCTCTATCAAACTTGGCAGAGCAACCTTCAGCTAGGTGCACTGTGCCGCACATATTAATTGAGTGAAATATATTAAAGTAACAAATGTGTTTCTCACCTTGATACACCACAAGGTTTGAGTCCAGGAAACGTTATTAAATACCTAAAACACCACAAGCAGTCTGTAGCCAAAGAATAAAAATCAAAAATTCAGAATATGTTTTTTAAGATGTGAATCATGAAGGCAGGCAGACAAAATGAGGGCATGGCCATGAAGTTATACTGGCTGCAAAGCAGTCAGTTTCTAGTTATTAGATACACCTTGATATGCATGAGTAATGTTGCCTGATACAACTGTCTTGTAATTTATTGAAATGTAACCTCGTGAGAAAAATGTTGATTTGATCTAATACTGTGATCTAATACTCAGATATTCATACATTACAACAATTCTTGAGAAAATGTCTGTAATCCTTTGTGAAACATTTTCCCTCTTCATAATGAGGATTTACTGAAGATCTGATTCATTAGCTTGCAAGGTGGACCACATCATATCCAGACTGCTTGATGTGAGTAAACCCCAGAAAACCTGAAGAGCTCCACAGAGGAAGTTCCAACCAGGACAGGACCGCGGGACCTTCTGACAGCAGTATGCACCCCTCCACTCTACTGTCACCCCTTACTACAATAACCTTTAGTTTTTATGTATATAACAACACGTAATGAAACAAGAGATTTTGAGACTTAGAGCTTGGTGCATCTATGACAGCATGAATGGATCATAATCATACTTTTGATACTTAGTACATATTCTTTAGTACATCCAAAGAGTAAAGTATTTGAACACCACAGGAACTGAGTTAAGTGTATAAACAGCAGTGGTTCCAGCCTGTTTGCAGGGTGCAAAATAAATGACAACACTGTGCTGTAAACATGCAATTGCACGTTATTTGTCTCTATTGCCTGAGGTGAAGTCTCAGCGCCGCACAGTTAACATGCAGAGCTAATATGTTAGCTACATATCGCTCATTCAATAGATGTAAACATTGTAGTGGGGAAGTAATAAAACACTGTCTCCATCCACTGCAGTTCCGAGTATACTTACTGTTCCTGATTATGACGGCAGTTTCTCGTTTAGCGGATTTGTTCCTGCATTACCGAACGCCTGGCTGCCGTACGTGGACACGTAGAACCAGAGAAGTGACTGTTTTATTGTACTTTGGTCAAAATTTATCCACAATGCCAGCACACCACTTTTCCCATCCCAAGTTCCTGGTTTACACGTCAACAGAGACGACGTGCGGCCGCGTCCGCCAATCAGAGACGCGTATTTATACAGCTGACCAATAAGAGCAGAGCGGGGCGGGGCCTGTCACGTCCCAGCGCAGCACCTCTGTATGCAGCGAAACATGATACTTTTTCACTGAAACTGTGGAAAACTCATCCAGAAAGTCACCGATGATAGATTCAGAGTTTATTTAAGTAAAAGGAATTATATACCATAAGCAAACGTGCTGCCAAAGTATTACCTTTGTTATTGTTACTGTATTACCTAAACATTGTCTACTTAAAGTACTAAAAGTATAAGCGCTCACCGTGCAGAAAAATGTGCTCCTCAATTATATATGTGATTTTTATGGGCCCGTACTGCTGCTGCATTTAAGTGCATGTATTTTGCAAAGCGGGTGTGCAGAGGGATAATATTAGTGACTTATTTGATCCTCTGTGGTTTAATCTACTGCAATGCATCATATTCTACACACTCATCAGATGCTTGTTTGTTTGTTTTTTTAAGCTTACAAGAGCTTAGCACTGTGACAATGTTTTTTTTTTGTTTTTTTTGCAGCTAATCCCAGGGGAGTTTATCTGTCTTAAGGAGAAGAATTGTCTTAAACTATAAAGAGACATTAATCCCCCAGTTTATCAAATAACTGTCAGATAAATATAGCAGCGACAAAATGCACAGTAGATGCACAGAAAATACTTTTGACTACTTCAAATCAAGATATGAACAGAAATAAATATCTGTGTATGAGGGAATATAATTTACTGTACATTATAATATTATATCTGAGAGCCTGGCAATAAATATGTATAACTATGCAACAAAGCTGTGCAGGTACAAGGTACCTCGTACTTAAATCCATCAATTTCATCCACGTCAATTGCATTTCAGAGGAAAGCAATTTTAGTTTTAGTTGTACTACATTTATTTGACAGTTAAATTGACTGCAATACAAAATATGTTCAAGAGTTAAGTTCAAGAGTCAAGTTTTTATTATCATGTTAACAATGAGAAATAAACAACAATGAAATTCTTACTTTGTTCGTTTCCACATAGGAATATCTCATCTGAATAAGTACATATGATCACTTTACAAAATATGTGATATGATTAAAAAGCAAATCATCATAAGAACAGTGTATAAAAGAGGGGAAATTCTTACTACTACTTACTCTTACCTTTTTGGTACTGTCAGTTTTACTGATTTGCTAAAAGATCATCAGTAAGGACCACCACATCTATGCAAGGATGCCTGTACCTCGACATCTTCACGGAATTTAAACATATTACCATTTGCAGTGACAAGGACACATGTTCTGTTAATTAAAAAGTCGTATTAGTTTGACATGTTGGCCTTAAGCAATTCTTGCCTTGTCAGATTACAACAAATGGCGTTGCTACCCTGGCTGAAAACAGTAGCATTACGCTGTGACAATTAAAGGAAGCAACAGCCGACCTCATCAAAGAAGAAGCAATCTCACTTTGCGATGTTCATTTCTCTTTCATCAGTCTTTTCACATTTTTTCTTTGTTTACTGTGTAGAATTTTATTTCCTCCCTAATTGCATCCAGCCTCATTGCTGCCTGGGGCACTGTGCAGATTACGGGTAGACTTGCCACCGCTTGTAACTTATTGAAGTTTAAAATCATTTTCTGCTCTCCCATGGGCATCCCATTTGCATGCGACACAGCAGTAACTAATAGATGTAATCTGCTTATAATGTGCCTGCATTATGCTTTACTTCATATGAAGCTTTCATTGATGGCGGGGGCTGTAAGTCAATCTTTTGATGGAAGAATAAGTATTTGAATGACATTTGCCAATGATGCTATTTTTAAATACATTAGACGTGTTGCCCAGGACACAGGAAATTGTGCCTTATGTACCTTTATCGCCTTATGTATGGCCTTATGTACCTTATCACCATGTACCTATGAATACATAGGTACATGGCGCTGAAATCACACGAAAGACATGAAGACTCGAGGCTTGCGCCTTTATTTTTACACACTGTAATTTCATGCTTTATAAACACACGCAAGTGCCGTGTGCACAGGTGCCAAAGCTGTTATGATATCGAAGCCTGAACTGTTAACAAATAGCCTTAATGTGACGCCTGAAAAGGTTATCTTAATATGGGCATCAAAAGCCGCATGAGAGTGTAGTTAATGCAGAGCTCGAACGTTCTCTTGTTATACTAAATGTGTGTGATTCATTTCTCCCGTTGAGTGAAACAAACCAACGTGCTGTGCCTGTCACATTGATAGATATGGAAAGCATTAACATCAACTGCCAGCGTGAATGAAAACTAGGCAGGATGGATTTGGCTGATGAACAGTTGCACTGCTTGAGCTGTGCACATTGCGCTAAAGCACAGTAAAGATCACACTTTTGGAGGAGATGAGAGGACCTCCATCAGGGCCTGTTAGTGAGCCGAGCACCCCTCAATGATATTTCAACTGGACAAATGGCCGCTGTTTCAAGTGACCGCACCGCAGAGATGGCGCAGAAATGAGTAAGGTCCTGGCACTTTTTCTAACAGCATCGTTGAGGTTTTTAGATCTAATCTTGTGCGCGTCTGTCTTACTTCTTCTATCCCTATCGCCGTCTTCCTCTTTGAATCTCACTCCTCTCCACTCGCTCTGTTCCCCCTCTCTCCATCCCTCCTTCTCTCAGGCAGTTAGACAGCCTTTAATTGCCAGACATTAAAAAGAATGCTAGAGAAGAAGAATCCCCAGGGGCCATTGGTGGGCTAAATGGCAGCTCTGCTGCCGTCGCCTCCTCCTACATGCAACAATGAAGACGTGTCAACATAATCTTGGGCAATTTGCAGTCATCATCAGGGGGACTGATTAATTTTCTGACTGAGCATCAGTTGTAAACAGCGAGATTGTCTTGCTACAATTTTTATGTCTTACTTTAAATCTTTCAACAACCAACAGCATGGATATGAAGCTGCATCATCCTGTTTAAGATGTTGTTAAATGTAGATAATGGATCTGGTTTTAAGGCTTCAAGCCTCCCACACACACACACACACACACTGTATGATAGCGATATTGCAGGTTTATTGTCTGTCACACTGTATGAGAAAGATACAGCACAGTTTCAGTGACAATCTCAGAGTCAGCCAGTGTAGCATTTCCGCCTCTATCTAGATCGTTTGGTTCATACACATGGGTTTTAGGAGAATTTAGGTCATAGGCTTTTGAGTAGGTCACAGTGGCTAGAGAGTGCTTAACAGCAACAAGGTCCAAATAGTCCAGATCCTTTTCACTGTACATGCAGCCCAATCATTTTCTTTATTTTTGGAAGATTTCAGACATTTTTTTTGCACAGCTTTAATGTTAGTTTTCCAATTAACCAAAATGAGATCTAGAATTAAAATTTAAAAAATGCTAAACTGCGTTTTACAACTCGTCAAATACACTCATGCTCATACTCGGAAACACAGTGTACCCCCTAAAACTTGCCATATGAATTCTTCAAGACTGAAGTTGAGTGTTTTCTTTTCATTTCTGTCCTCAGTCACATTATTGGTTTGGTGGAGAAGACACAATTCTTTCTCCTGTTTAATATTCTTATCTCCGTTTTCCTGCTATGCCTGCAGTGTGCGGTGAATTCTCTGCTCCTCTCTATCTCTCAGCTCCAGAGTTCCCTCTCATTGACGGGGAAACTGTATCAGCACAGATACAGAGTGAAATGAATTTGGGGTTTATGAAACGCAAGGACTCATATAGGGAGGGAAAAAAAGTCCCACAGACCTCGAGAGATAAGTTATCGTACAATGGATTTAGTCCCGTTTCGCTCCAGTCATTATCCTGTATCGGAGCATAGCAACTCTGATGGCTGGGAGTTATCCTCCAGTGTGTGGGGAGGGTTTGGATGTGTCGGGACTATCACCGCAGCCGCCCCTTTGTCATCTACAGCAGCTGGGAGAGACTCGAGAAGAATTGGATCCAGGGAAGTTCAAGGTAGGAAACAGAGTTGAGCATAAAACAATACGACTACTGCTGCCTGGTACTATCTGAGGGATGCATAAAAGCAGAAATGATTTTAAGTGAGAAAAAATGCAGAGTGTCATCCGGGGCTCAGAATTTAATACATGCAGACATGAAGTGCATATCTCCTGCCAGGTTTACAAGAATCTGGTTTTAAAACAATAAAAAAAACTAGATACAACTGTTTCTTACTGAGCAAAGGGGCTTAAGAAATACTAGTGATTGCTGCCATTCCACCTGGCAAAGGTGATGATTCTAGGTTGCTTTTGTGTGTGAAATAAAAAAGCTCAAAATTGTTGTTTAAAATCTGAATTCAAGTGGTTGTTGTTGTTGACATTTTGACCAGGAATAGTTTTTAGATTTCCCAATCTTTACAGTTCCAGTATAAAAACATTAATGGAGGAAAATTAGATATTGGACATACAAAAAATAACTAATTTCAGAGAAGATACTGTTTTTGCCCATTGATTTCCACTTTTTTCTCAGTAGTTTTGAGCCCTTTATCTAGAAGCAATCAGAGGAACTACTTCTCCTGTGACTGCAGTCTTGACAAAAAACATTTCAATTTCCTTATTTGGATCCTCGTTCACAGTTTCATGACTTCACACTGCTGGCCTTTTTACTGATGGTAGCGACGGCTGTGTACAACAACCTCCGAGTGCAGCAGCAGCAGCAGTCGGTCTGTCTGCTCCATCCTCCTCTCACAGCGCTCGGCTGTGTCCCCAGCTGTGTGTGCTGTCTGCCCACACTGAGTTTTAGTGTTTATGCAGGTGCTGCAGCTGGAGCTGGAGCTGTGCTATAGGTGCCCCCATGGGCCCGCTGCGGACTGGCTGACTACGCCAGAGTATTTCTTTTCACTGTTTACTCTGGCAAGTCAGGTCTGGGACCCGCTGTGAGCTATTCTTGAAGTGCTTAATTTTTGTCACTTTGACTCATACGGCGATCCACGCCAGGACAGACACATAAACAACACCTCTTTCTCTTTGTAGCCCCGAACACATTCACATAAATCCACAGACTGACTCACTTGGTAAAATACCCATAATAATCCACATGACATGCGCACACACATACACACACAGCCACCCACATAATCCTACACTGCGGTGCCAACAGAATTTGGTACACCCCACCAGTACCTCGCCTGGTTGTCATGAGACAGCTGCAGAGTTCTGACATGTTAATTTCAGCCCTGAGTTGACCCCCAGCTAATTATCCTTCAACTCTGTAAACACTAGTAGCACCAGTTAACACCAATTAATGGCCACTAATCATTGCCAGATGCTGCACCTTGAGTAATTTGCCCCACTTCCTACACTTGCACTTACAATTTCACACAGTCGCATGAGGCGGGATTTCTATGGTTTGTTGAGCTCTGGCACAGTCTGTTAACCAAGGACGTTTGTGCACCAGCGATAAGCTGCACTTCAAATGTTTCGCACAGCAGTAGTCAGACACGTTTAGGGCCGTTTGAGCCTGTTTGCAACATTTCTATTACAATTATTATTATTTTGTGATCACACTTTTTTATTTGATTATTGAATTTCTGTGCAGTAGTTGGCCATATGAAAGCTCTAACACGTTTGTGGTACATTTGTATGAATACATAAACAAGGGTGGCATAGTGCCTTGGTGGGTAGCATTCATCAGGAGCAGGGACCTGAGGGCCTGAATGTGTGCAGTTTTTATGTTGTCATTTGTGTGCATAGGTTTTCTTTATGTCCTCCCACAGTCCAGAAACATGCATATTGAGGTCAAGTGGAGAATCTATAATGCCTGTAGGTGGGAGTGTCAGAATGAATATGAATGGTATGTATGTGTGTCCTGTAATGGACTGGAGACCTGTGTATTCCTACATGTGCTGGAGAAAGACACCAGCAGACCCTGAGACATGGTTAAAGCAGGTGAAATAGTGGATGGATGGATAACACAAATTTTTTTTTAGAGATTTTTAAGTCAGAATTCGATATTCCCATATTGCCACTCTACAAAAGACACATCTGACAACGTGGAGACAGAAATACGTACAGCTCTCTTTCTTGGCATGGACTGTTTGTGCTCCTTGAAAGGCACACTGAGACAGAATAACACAGAGAATAGTTAATCATTATGAAAACACATTTTTACTAGATCCCAAAACAGAATTATTTCTGAGCAGCAAATCATCAAAAGCTTTATTCTCTCCCCTGTTTCTCTGTGCTCCGACATTATTCTTGATTTGCTGCTTCATTGTTTGTATTGATTAGCTGAGTGGTACTGCTTGCCGTCTTGCCTGCCAACTGTACCGTTGCCAAGGGAAAGCGTGAACAAACCACTGCCAGCGCCAGCCTCCGCCAAGCAACAGCTGTGCCACATATGCTGCCGATCAATATAAACAAACATGGCCTCCCTGCACCGGGGATGAGGATTGACAGGTATGATTCATCTTCTGTGCCACCGGTGGGAGGTGGAAGTAATAATAAGCAGAGACAGATCTTTTCCCATTGCATCACGACTACTGGGGTTAGTAGGGGTAGGTTGGAGAGATCATTCGCCCCCCAAGGTAACTGGCAGGGTTCCCCATATAACCCCTTGCAGTTTTGCCGAGGATTAGAGCAGCATGGATCCACCGGGGCTGTAATTTGTGGCTTTCCGTACACAGAGCAAGCAGCGAAGATGAATGGAGAACGGGCATGGATCATTGGTGCTCTGCCAGTCACACAGAAGCCGCGCGTATTCAACACAGACAGTCGGGAAGATCACAGTATCCAAGTGATTCATGACACTTAATAAGCACTTTGTAAGCTACACCATTTCTGCATATGAGCATCTCATCAACTGAATGGTGTTTGATGCGTTTCACTCTGAAAAATAATGATGAAATTTCCATGCAAGCACCATTTAAGTATTTTGATGATTGCATGAGGGTCCTCTGTGGCTGCGTAACGGGGGTTCGGCGGCTTGTGCATCATGTATGCAGCTGTCTCAGGGGCAGAGCTGAAGACACGGGCCATGGAGGACAATAGCAGAGCAGAGTGGGGATGACGTCCCCTTGATGAAGAGTAATGGCTTGAAACAATATTTCCCCAAGGAGTGGAATTGAAATCTGAACACTGTGATATGGTTTCATCGCCATGCAATTTGAAGATGTCAGATCAGTTTTGCTGCGGCCGGCCCGGTATGAGGGAGCGCAGAGCAACCACAGGAGGAATGGGGAATATACAGATAGCAATGCTGTTTCCATCTGCAGCAGCAGAGCTCGGATATCTCCTGGTGAAGGGTGAATAAATACAGTTTCTGACAGTAAATGTAAAATAAGTACAGAAGATGGTGGGTCTCATATGAGAAGAAAAAAAAAACCCACTCGTGGTGCACCTTCCTTATTGGTATTTTCAGGTGGATACATGGTGGATGAGTGGCTAGCACTGTTACCAGGTTACTAAGAGTCTTTCTGTGTGAAGTTTTCATATTCTCCTCACATGTGCATGCCCAAAAATATCCACGTATACTGTGTGTGTAGTTTGGTTGGTGCACCTAGGTGTGAGTGGTGATGGATTGGAGAGCTGTCCACATTGTAGTTTCTGCCTTAGCCCTAAGTGTGCTCGAGATAGGATCCAGCTGACCCTGCTACACTGTTATGGTGCAAAGCAGGTAAGGTAATGGATGGATGTACATACAGTATTCTACTGTACGACATCTCATTACTGCAAACGGATCCAGGTACATCCTTAGCGAGGAGTAAAACCTTTAAGAAGAGACTCAACACTTCTTGAAGATCTTTCAATCAATTCTTATCTGATTTTTTCTTGGTCAAAATGTGGTGTGTCAGACCCTTTTGATCTGACTTTAAATGATCATCATGAGCATGTGGCTGGAGAAAGATCCAAGGTGTGTTCCTCTGGCTTTTATCCTGATGATTTAAATCTTCAGTCTTTTCCTCGAGGATCTGTGTGATGTGTGTACCTTTTTGTGTTATTTGTAAATGGTAATTGACTAAATTTTAATTACTTTCCCCGCATCAACCTGCTACTCTCAAGACCCGATACTCTAAAACACAATGTCTGGCTTAGATATGATTATTTGAATAATTAATAATTTAAAAAAAAAGGTCTTTAATCAGTGCTACTGATATGGAGGTACTTAATAATCAGGGTTGATATTTAGATAAGTGTTGATTGGTGCATTTAAATCAGGCCCATTGTGTGGCACAGTCATTAACAAGACCATGGCTCTGCTGGAAACCTCCATCACACGGGCTGTCAAAAGTCACTGCTGACAGTTTCCTCTGGCAGCTTCACTCACTGACATCATTACTGCGTAGCACACGAGTAAGATGAGCACGGAGAAATCTATCCATTATTTGGCGGTTTCAACTGCTCATCTTTTGTAGAGACAGAGGAGCAGAGTCAGAAGGGGGAGCAATCAATGCAAAGCTAACAAGAAGAAAAGACAAGAGGCTGGATCCTAAAAAAGAAGATCAGAATCAATCTGCGTCGAGGCACAGTCCTAGTCCCTTTCTTACTTGTTCTTTGACTCCAGCTGCACAGCCATTGAGATAATTTATTTGTTTACTTTACTTACCAGTCAATTACATTTTAATGTGACTTGCCTAATGTCCACATTCTGTCTTCAGATGTGGCCCGTGTAATGACTGTGATAGATAAAAGACAGTTTAATTACACGAGACCCTAATTGTCTGCATGCAAAGCCTCCATTACGGCCTCCCTGAATCTATACCGCCATCGACATCGTTTGAAGTCCTCGCCTGATGGCGGGTGTTAAAACGCCGCCCGTGGGGGCCGCAAACAATGCCGACACAAAAGATTGGTATGTAGAAACCTGAAACAACAGCCGACGATGGAGGGAGGGGGGTTTGAGCCCCCGTGTTTAAAACACAGCAGCTAAGATTAAAGATGATGAAGATGTAATGTACGTTTTTATGGCAACACCAGCTGCACTCCTCTCTGCTTCCCGGTGACATCCACAGCAGCAGCCGCCCACACAGTTATCATTCTGTCTCGCACAGTATCACTCGAGGAGTTGTTAAGAGGAAATAGAATATTCTGGTCATTTCTCGCCGTTGCCGGGTGTATTTTTGTCCCAGTGTGATGCCATTCATTACTGCCCTGTCAGAGCTCTCACGACTCCGGGCTCAACAACTAATTGAGATGACATTTCCAAATACACGCACGCACACTGTCCACACCGCTAAGAGCTTCCAGCAGTCACCGTCGCACACACACAGAGCCCCGGCCACTCAAACAATGACACAAAACCTTTTTTTAAGGTTATGCCAACAGAGCGGACTCCTGGTGAATAATTTTCCCCTGTTTTGCTCGCTGGTCTCGTTTTAGAGACTTTTGGAATTTCTGTTCATCAAAGGATTTTTTTTTTTTAAGAGTATCTGAAAAAAATATCTGCAACCTCTTTTTTGAGGTTATGCCAACAGAGCAGACCCCTGCTGAATAATTTTCCACCCGTCTTCTTGTTTTTAAGGCTTTTGGAATTTCTCTTCATCTTTCCCTTCTGTCCTTTCGGTCATGCACCAAAAACAAAAAACAAAAAAAAAGTCCAGAGCGTTTTGAAATGGGAGCGGAGACAGCGAGCTCAACACAGCGGCGAGGCACAGACAGGAGATCAATTCGTTTTCCCAAAGAATTGCAGCATTAATACGGTTTCCTTTGTTTTCTCCAAGGCTGCACTGCTGCTTTCATCACCGTGCAGCTCCAGCTACAGCTTGAAGCATCGGCCATCATATAGGAAAAATGACATATATACATCACATAGGTAAATCCTCTGACATGTCATACATCGATTTGACAAGAAATTCAGTCAGGGTGAAAACTGACTCAAATTTCATTTATTTTAAAGAGACATTTTCATCAGATGTGTTAAATCTTTAGCTAGAAGTCAGAGCTTTTATCTTTCCCACTGCCCACTGTTTGGAATACATTTTAGGATACAAATCTTGCAGATATTAGAGATTTCTTATTGCGACTACATAGTGGGGAGTTTCATGTGGAGTTACCCCCTTCTCTGTTAGTTTTTCTACGGCTGCTCTGGTTTCTCCCCAGAGTCCAAAAACATGCATGTTTAGGTCAGACTCTAAACCGCCTTTAGGTGAGAGTGTCAGAGTGAATGGTGTGTCTGTGTGTGTGTGTGTGACGTGTGATGGACATGATGATGATGGCTAGTGACCTGTCCAGGATGTTTTCTCATCTCTGGTCCTATATGTATCCTTGCAACACTATTATGGTACAAAGCAGGTAAGATAACAGATGGATGGAAGTTTCATATTATTGACAGGAGTAACATGACCTCATCTCCCACGCCTCTACGTGGGGTGATTGACACTCCTAAATAGCTAATGAGCTGCCTGCCTTATTTAACTAAATTAAAACTGAACATCTCAGGGATTTTCTTTATTGTCTTGTAGCAGTCAGTCGAGGCTGAGCAGTTAAAGGATTCAAAAGTGAGGCTGAAACACAGTCAGTGTGATGTCAAACACATCCGGCAAATTATCGAGTCCTCATCCGCCGCCATGAGTAGAAACAGTGTGGGAGGGAAGACTGTACACACACCTGCAGACAGTGAATTATGAATACATACACACATGCGCACGCTGCAACGCATCATTTCTTCCATTTGTCAGTGATGTCAAAGCCGATGGTCTTCCCATCTGTGCCGCAGCCTGATGTCTTTGTCGGATGCAGAAAACCCCAAAAAAAGATCCAAACATCCAAACTAGAAGCCCAAGTCCAGATATCACCTCACTCTACAGGCACCGTGACTGCAGTATTATGACTATTTCACTCACAACTTCATTGTTTTGTTTTTTTTGACTAATGTATTAGTTGCTGAAATATTAAATGTTAAGATGGTCTGTTGTCATAACAATTAAATATCTAGGATTTCCTTGTGTTATTGTGGCAAAAAGAGCAGTGACCATATCTAATGATGAGCAATCCATGATGGTCTAAATTGCAAAACAATGATGGCTATTTTGAGAAGAGGATTTCATTGAATTATTTCTTGATGTGAAAACTGGGCAGCCCTAATAAACCAAAGCGGCTTGTTTTCAGATCTTTTAATAGGAACGACCTGGGGTCAGAGCTTTTAGTTTGTTGTTTGACAGCTAAAAGCAGTGGGAAAACATTTTCATTTGTTCTTGACTGAGGGTGCTGAATAATGATTTCATTAAAACACACACACGCGCACGCACACTCACGCACGCACACACATACTGTGTCCTCAAAACCTGGGAGACATCGCACATGAAAGGTGCTCAACATCAGAGGGAGTCAAATTGGCCTTGGCTGGGAGGATTGGTCCAATCAACCTCCAACCGTATAATTAGTAATTAGATTGGGATTAGAGTCAACTCTGAGTGGAGGAGCGTGGCCAATTCAAATCAGCATATGAAATGTGATTAAATTAATAAGAGAAAAATTGAAATATTAATGTCCCTTTTTTCCACTGGGTCTCAGTTTGATTTGTTTGAACTTTGGTTAATTATGGGCTCACGAGGAGTAAAGGAACAGTGGCCATTTTTAATCATCTTTATTTCATTGCACATTGCAACAGACCCTTGCATGCAAACTGACAACCCTCAAAAACCACACAATTATTATAAAGATTATGACAGATATATATATAGGTTATAGAGCTAGAGTCATCTAGGCATCGAATAAAGACACAGCTAGACAAGCGCATGGAGGAGTATGACAGTCTCGCATTATTCCTGCACATTTTTATAAGAAATATATTTAAGAATAAGAAATATATTTAAGTGAGTTCTTCTCCGGGCTTCTGTCAACACAGCCTGAATTTAAGGGGTGAATACTTGAGCACATTCACTCAAACTGCATCATCTATACCTCTACACTATGCTACACATCAAATCAAGATTTCCCTTTACAGAAAAGAAAACATAAAGAACACCGATCTATAATTAATCCCTCAAACAGAAGTGAGGTAAATGTTTCATAGTTTCTTATTCTCAAGTGTGAAAGTTTTGCAGCTGTTCGTGTTTTTAATGAACTCAATTATTCTGAGGTTTGGAAGTGCTGTTAAATTGTGGTTCCAAAATAGAAATGTATTAATGTGAAAAACGATCAAGTGATTAATCCACAATTAACTATCACTGTAGCTCCAGCCCTCTACAGAGCAGCATGGAGTGAGTTATATATATATAAACAATATATGTATGTATACAGGGGAGTGAGATAATCCCTTGTTAGGTGATTATATGTTGCAGGCAGTGTAATGATGCAGCCTCTGGCACCCAAGGACTGAGATTGTCTGAAAACTCCTGTTCACCTTGAATGTTCACACTTCACTTTCCTTATTTTTTTACAGAGCCGGGTAGGTCAGGACAGGTTGGTTTTTTTTTTTTCCTTCGGACTAATGGCCACAGAAACAGGAGCCAGTGCTCCACACTATTCTAACGATTAAAGTCATGCTGCCTTTCAGTCCTGCAGTTACCATTTGTGTCAAAAGTTTCCTGTGTGACTAGTCCTTACATATTAAAAGAATTAATCCTTAACAATATGCCTGTCATCGTGATGTGGATTTTTTTTAGATTTAATAAGTGCACTGGTCAAAGGGGTCCTCATGTGAAGCTGACAACTGCTCATTTTGAAAGGACAGGTATTTATTCCTACTTATTAGGACCTCATTTAAAATTTGTCTAAATTCCAATATTTAAGCCTACAATGATCACCTTAGTGATCAAGAAAAAAAAAAGTACAATGAAATAGAGTGCGGACCACTTTTGCCAGTACTGTCTCCTAGAAATGGCCTTCGTGCTATTCATTTGCTCTCTTAATTAGATGATTGTGGAGGATAACAGGCGCACCATGGACTGAGCCGAGGTCTGCTTCCAGACTGCACTGAGCTGTAACATTTTTGTTATTAAAATAGATAATGACAGGCACTCATTACATTAAGATAGTATGAATGTAAAATTCAGTTCAAGGTTCTCCATTCAAGTAGAAAACAACTGAAATATGTATCTGGAACACACAACATAAGCCTTTTTGCTTTTCAAAATCCTTTCAGGTCTGTGTGGTTGAAAACCTCTTATTATGTCGACAACATAATGAAGTCTGCACTGCATTTCCTCGAAAACATACACAAATAGTTTAACATAAACTGTGGCCTCTCTTTAATATTACTCTTCGTTTTTCCTTCATTCATGTTTCAATCACATGACCAATGTTTTTGCTGAGCTTTTGTTGAGCCCTGTGTTACATACTGCGAGGCTCCTGAGCACAAATGAAAAATTCAACTCCAACAAGCCATGTACGACGGGAGGAAGTTAAATATTGAAGATGTAGACCTGTGCTGGGTTGTGTTTCAACAACAGGGACCGGAGTGCTGGATTTTTACCAGCAGCCAGGTGTGTTTTACACAAAACAATGACAATTATTAATTCCTGTGGTACTGGAGCAGACAAATAGGAAGACAAACTAAGGGGATATGAAAAAGAGGAGCGTAAGAGAGGCATGGGCAAACATGGAAGGTTCTAGTCCTAGTTCAAGGCCCTGGGCTGTGCCCCGAGCCATCAGCCTCAGCCTCAGGTAGGTCCTGGTCCGACCAGGCAGTGACCTCCAGGGTGGGAAAAAGAGGAAGTGTAATCCTTTAAATGGCCTCTTGAGGCTGTGTCTCTCACACACCTTCATTAAAGGTGACCCGGGACTCTCTTCAGAATTCGCCTCACAGCTATGTGTCTTCATTTACCTGCATAACACGTACACAGGTACCAGAAAACTGGTACCTGTGTGGGGGACGGTGGGGGACGGGACAGTTTGCACAACACAGATATTCTAAGTTACATTCTGTCTCTGCACATATTTGCTGGTTTTCAACTTCAATGTTGAGATCCAAATGAAGCACGGGGTCATAATATGTAATAGTTTGTATTTCGCTAAGAATGAAGTCCTGGAAAGTCTGGAGTGCAAAATAAAAAGCTGCTCCTGAGAAAACCATCGAGTTAGCGTGAAAGCAAGGACAGAAATGAAATAGGACAGTAAACAAAAGCCACTTTATATCAATAACAAATACAGATGAAGGAACAGAGTCCTGTTATCATGGTAAAAGTAGTTGCTGAATGAGATCTACACTCTGGTTATTTGACAAATTGTTGTTTCAAAAACTGAATATAAGATATTAAGTTCAATCTTAAGCAAATAAAATCATCCCCGCCTCATCTAGCAACACCTAAAAACCTGTGTGTTCCACATTAACACATCAACTAGTAATGTAACATCTAACAGTACAAGACTTGCATATCCTGAGCAATTCTTCAGAGGATAACCTCAGCCTATTTGAATCATTATTTTCCCGTCTTTGTCGGTCTAATTCAGTGGGTGATTTCATTACCATAAGACACTGAGGTGAGCAACTAAAATGAAAGGGAAGAAACGAAACGTTGAATGTAAACGCTTGATTGCTTGATCACGCCGGCAGACGACGTGTCGACATTCTGGTTCGGATGCATGGAGGCTTTAACGTGAGCCGTATTGTACGCTAGTGTTTCTTTGCACAGGCATCCGGCATGTTTTATTAATGAAGGCGCTTGTACGACAGAGGGAGGGGTCGAAAGAAAAAATTCACACACACCGCTTGCGGGACGCGATCACTCAGTGCATTAAAATGTATGATACTGGGGAGTTAGTGAGACGGTTATCTACGTGGAGGGAGGAAGAAAAAAGATGAATAAATATTGAAACATCCTTATGAAATATTAACACCAACACAAACAATGAAAGTAACTAAGGGATTTAGGAGTGGCCAAAAAGCCCGCAGGGGATACATTTTCAAAGGCAGCAAAATCTGTATGCAGTCTTTTAGACGTTTTTCACTAAGGGGGAACAGGAGCAATTTTCTGAAGCATCTCAGATGAACTGCTTCACAGCATGAGAAAATAAATATTCTCTGAGATCACAGGTTTCCCCTCAGAGAATCCTCTGTTTTTAATGTATCACTGCGGAGACAGGGGGGCGGAAAAAAAAGAGCTGTGTATTAAATATGATGACTCCTGAGATGTTTGATTTATGGTGGGTGTATCTTTTGATGCAATATTTACCCAAAAGTGCGCTTGTAAGAAGAGAGGAGTCCCTTTTTTTTCTGACGGACAGGTTTGTCATGCAGTGCTGTTATCAGTGTATTCATTGTTGAACTGCTGAGGTTTCCATCTGTTCCTTTGATTCACTTGTCATCCCATCACTCCCTGTAGAAGTGATTAGGCAGTGTTTGTCTTCAGAGTGTGCATTTCATCCCTGGCTTTTATACCAAACGCAGAATAAATATTCAAGTCGGTTTTACATTCAAAGCTGCAGCTTGAGAATCAACAAGTTTGTGCCGTTTCTGTTTTGAGCATTTGGACTTACATTTCTCCGGTTTCCACTGCCAAAAAAAAAAAAGTTTTTGCCTTTTCTGTTCTATCAGAAATAGTTTGTGCTGTGATGTTGACTTGCATACTGGCTCCTACTGCCGAATTGATCCAGCCGGCGGAAAATAAATAAATATCCTGGGGATCAGAAAGGGCAAAACATGTATAACCTCTGCATACACCCTCTCATTGCAGGAGCAAGACGATGCCAGAATGCTGATTGATACACTTTTGATCTTTGTACGATGCTCGGGAGCAGAGTTATCTATCTGACTGAGATTGGGGAGAGAAACTCTCTCTTTGGGGAAAAAAACATTTGAAAGATACAACAAGCTAACTGTTCAGAACCGAAGCGGCGCGATACACTGCACATATGTGAGTGAGGGGGCAGGACGAGAGCGAGGCGAATCTGAGGCGAATCTTTGAGCCGAGCCGCTGCGCACCGAATCGATAAAAACAGCATTCTGTCTGAACTCCTATTGATTATGCAAGCCCTTATGCGTTTATGGATGGCTCCGTTTATACACCCTGTGTTTTTGATTGTTTGCCTTTCTCAGTACTGTTGTCAGGTTTACGAGTGGACTACACTGATACCAGCACTCACTCACACTCTGTCAGACCTTCGTCTTCAGACTTTGGTTAGCTCTAGGCCGACTTGGTTAGAGTGAGGAAACTGTGGCCTTACAACACCTCTCTTCCATCCATCCATTATCTGATCTGCTTCATGAACTTTGTGTCTGGTGTCGCAGGGGATTGCTGGAGCCAGTCTTCAGGACTCATAGGTCAGAGACAGACACCTTGCATAGGTCATCAGTCCATCACACACTTCACCTTAACATTCATGTTTCTGGACTGTGGGAGGAAACAAGAGTAGAGAGAGAGAAAACCATGTAAACTCCACTCTAAAAGGCTGACAGTTGAACCCAGGTCCTTCTTGCTGTGAGATAACAGTGTTGAAGACCTGCCTAGTTTATTTTTCAGAATCAAACAGACTTAGTTAAGGCTGAAAAAATATTATGGTTTGGCTCAGATCAGGCCAACGGCCAACACCAAACATAAATACTTGCACACAAGTATCACTTAGAGTTGCAGGTAAGATGTGAGATGATTGACACCCAGCGTTTTTCATCTTGAATAAAGATGCATATCTTCATTTCTGAAGTCCACAAATTGCGTTGGAAGCAAAATCAAACACAAACTGTTCCATGAGCCTAGATTGCACCTTGTCTCTGCTGAGATTTTTCCAGCCGCAGCCATTTTCCTTGTCTTTGCAGCAGGTTAAGACCTTTTAGTAATTGTCCCCTGGCAACCCACTGATCCTTTCATTCCCCACCAAACCACACAAACACAAAAGGACAGTGACAGGATTCCCACTGGGTGGCAGAGCTGCGAGTGCACACGCCATCTACATCTCCTCGAGTCAGACGTGCTGGAACCAGCAGAGGATCAGAGCAACATCTGAGGCGCTTCCCTCTACGAGGCTGAACACATAGCACTTTGTCACTGTGGCAAACCATTAGAACAAAGTGTGGGGAGAGGCTGATGTGATGACAAATGACAGCCAGGTAAAGGATTGTAACTTTCCCCCTCTCTGCTCACCTCTCCCTGCATCTGAATCTAATTGAAGTTCTGACAGCATCCATCATTTTAATTGGATCAAGTGTAAGGTAAATAAGACCACGCTGTCTTATTAAAGAAGATAGCGCCGCTGTGGTGGCAGCGCATCCGCCTTGCCTCCACACTGCTTATTCACACATGTTGAAAATAATCACGCAGGTGGACGGCGTGGACGCTCTGCAGGCAGAGCGGGGAGCGTAAATTGCTGTATTACTCAACAAGGAGGACAATAAAACTGCGAAAACAACAACACATTATCTCCCTCGCACGGGTCACACCCGCTCCCCCTCCCCTCTTCCTTCCTGCCGTAGGATCGTAGGATATGGCAGACTCTGTACCTACCCGTCCTACCCCACCTCCGGGCCCTCAGGTGGAAGCCTGAGGAGATCTGGGTTGGGGGGGGGGGTAGAGAAACGCTCGTGTCTCATTGTGCGTAGGAGTCCACAGCTGCATGGCGCGTCTGCTTCCCCCGCCTGCAGACATGCTGCCATTCACCGCCTCATTACCATGGAGGAGAGGAGCCGCGGATGGGTGAAGGTAGGCTGCACAAACCGCAATCAGCTCCCTGTTGCTGCTTTTTTTTTCTTCTTTCTTTTTTTTTTTTCTTTTTCCACTCTCCCTTTTTCTTTATGCGCCGCATGACACATTTCGGTTTCGGCACAGTCCATAGACTCCAAGAGCTACCTCAAGCTGACAAATAAAATTAAAAAACACTTATTTCTACCACGGTGGTGTGAATAATGAAGTTGAATCAGCAGGTCAGCGCCTTGCTATTGATTTTACATTGATGGCTTAATACTGACGTGGTGCTGTAACTCCATCTGTACACCAGTGTGCCACGACACGCACACGTGCCTGTTCCCATTTGCCATTACACGTCATTTATTATGATCTATCATCCTCCTTTCCGTCACGACTTGATCTGAATGTCTATCCGCCAAGTTATCTCATCGGATTATCGATCTGGCGATGTCGCCTGTACAACCTTTAAAGACCTGGAGGCAGATCGTCACTGTCACATTCTCAGGATGGACGCTGCCACAATTAACCACGCAGGTCATTTGGTAAAGCTCGGGTGCATACCCTGGTGAACAGCAAATGGCTTATAAGAAGAAACTGAAAAACAAAATAATAAAGCGTATCTTAATTATGAGCTGTCAAAACAAGACGCACGCAAGGTGTGAAATTATTCTGTTTATCGTCGTCAGGGTATTGTTTCATTTTGCTGTCTCTTGTCGCGGCCTTCAAAGCACACTTTAAATACAAATAATGTAACAAGATGGATTTTCATATAGCGCCTTCTCCTGTGTTTCAATGCTATTTAAAGTTTGGCCATAAATTAAGCAGTAATGTATTATTCATGACGCCACTTCTCCTCTCTCCCGGGGGCTTTATGCAAAGTGGGGATGTCTCTCTCTCTCTCTCTCTCTCTCTCTCTCTCTCTCTCTCTCTCTCTCTCTCGCTTGCTCTCTCCCTCTACCTCTCTCCTTGGCAACTGTCTACATTATCTCGCTAATGGTCTGAGTCAATGAGTCACGCTTACACTCACACATGTCAAAGCCATGGGCTCGCACAGGTTGTTGAGACAAAGTTAGCAGCAAATTAATTGTCTCTCCATACTGCAGCGCGGAGCATTCATTCAAACAAGCTGAGAATTACTGCGGTCAAAACACTGACTTGATTTGATTTAAATGCTACAAGTCGTTCAACATTTGTTTGCCTTTATTGTATTAATGCCGGTTGTGGCTGCCTGCAGTACAGCGGCACCTCTCCGTCTGCGGCAGAGCACAGAAAATCACATTTCACATTCACAAGACACTCGCGCCTAATTCGGCTGCGAACTAAAGCGAGCTGTAAAACCAATTTGCCCCTCGACTCCTGGTTATTCTGCAGTTATTCTCTGCAGTCCAGCCGAGCTGCGGCCGGCAGACACAGCGCAGAGGTATGGGAAGAAACGCACAATATACAGAAAACAACAGCCATTTTCTCCATTGTGCACCAGCGAGTCAAAGGTAGTGAACGTTTGAGCTGTGAATGTGGTGTGGCGTTCCTCTTAGTGGGGGAGGAGAGGGGAGGAGGGCGTGGGGGGGGGCAGAGTGGACAGAGCAAAGCTGCTTACCAGAGTCGACCGGTGCTGAAAGGAGGGGAAAAGTGTTGACAGCAATTTCACCGCAGGGTGGGAGCGCACACAGAGCTCCCCAGGTGCCCCGGCCTATACACAGTGTCTGATTGCAGTAAATTGTGGTGCTGTTTTTAGGACACAAACAAACCTTACTGTGTGTCTGGCTCCTCCGTTCACCGAGCAAGTTTGTTGAGGACAGACAAGAGGCAGAAAAGTCTCGTGGTGAACATTAGCACTCTGGTGTAACCGATTTTCTGGTCTTCTCGGTGAACCGGTGAAAAGCTCCAGTGATATTGTTATAAAACCCTCTATTTGCTATTGGGGGTGCGTTGGAACTCGGTTTGCAAATCCGAATGAAAGTAAGAACAAAATTTGCACAATGAATTATTCATACATATGTAATTACTATAATATTCAAATACAAGGGAAATGTAATTTTTGCAGTAAAACGAAAATGTCGCGTACGGCTCCGGTGTGCACATGAGCAATCCATTATGAAACAAAGTGCACTCTCCCAACTTGCATTTTACAATCGCACTCTCTTCCTTTTTATCAGTCAGAGCTTTTTATCATGAGCGGCGAACACTTAAAAGTTATTACAGCAATACGTTGTATGAAAAAATGATGAAGCATGGCCGTTCTAATAGGCTGCGACATCTCATCTGAGATTCCCACTCCATCTAACAGTGCACTTATTTTCCAGAGAGCAAAGTATTTCCCTCCTATCTCATCCATCTCGCTTATGCAAATGAGCGTCTTAATTTGGTTAGGGGCAGAGTCATGTGGGAGATAGGGGAAAGTACAATCTTGTTTACCTTAATGGGGAATGTTTTCAGCCCAGTTAACCAATATGGAGGCTCGTTTAGTCATGCTACAAGCAGGAACGAGGAGGCTAATAGAACGTGAATTTAGACCAAAACATATGAAAATGAAAATAGCCACACACTGGCTGTTGAAATACCTGCATATTTAATGACTTCATTTCTTCATACTTCTTAAATACAATATCACGCATGTATGAAACCAATCCTTGCACAGCTGCATGACACAATACATAATAGTCTACAAAGGCACCTCCCCCAGCTCATTAAACATGGGTAGTGTTTTTTTTTCTGCCTGTGTGTTACAGCTCAAATGCAACATAATATGTCATGTAACGTAACCCCACTGTGCAGATAACCATGGAGATGGAAATAATTCCTCCAACCAAAGTAACGGCTCTGAAATGGTAGCGAGAACAAAGGCGCGAGGTACAATAATTACAGCTGCCACTGACCCCTCTCTGTTCGCCACGCACAGCGAGAGGTCATGAGAGCGCAATTATAGTCACCTGAATCCGAAGCGTTTTCACGGTGAATGTCCAGGCGCCGCGTCGCTCACACAGCGCCTTTCTCGCGCTTTCTTTCCACTGTGCATTTTGGCAAAAAGCACGACATGAATGAACATGAATTTCTTTTCTGCAGCCTTGACTCCTTCTCTGCTCAAGGGCAGGTTTCACAGTCTGAAATCATACAAAAAAACAGTGTTGTGAAAGGCATTTTTGCATATAAAAGGCCAGAGTGGACATGGACAATGAGTGTTTCCGCCTCATCGTGAGAAAAATATTCTGTTACTGGGACATAACAAGCTTGTTATCTTGAAATTACAATATCATTATTTTGTGGCCATGAGAAAACAGATGTGTGATTATTTCATAGTCTGGCTATTCCAAAATGTCAAAACTGGTGATCATGGGATAATTACTTGGTCTGCTTAATGGTCTGAATCTTTTCTCACAACCTTAAGGACACAGAGCTCATAGTGTCCAGCTCTGAAACGAGTTACCATCACAAGAAAAGTAAACACAAGAAATAATTGCTTGAACTTTCTTTCTGGCCTTGAGTGGTTAAGCAAAGTCTCATCGGGGAGAAAAATGTAGTGAGAGATGTATATTTTCACACATTCACCAGAGGTCTGTGCTGGATTCACTTTTAGATGGCTCTGCATCTTTGTATCAAAGGTATTAACCTATGTCAAGGTTTCAATTTAGAATTTAGCGTGAGGCAGAACTTTCTCAATAGGGAAAATAAGCAGGCTGGAATCAAACTCCTCAATAAGAGTCTGGCCAACTAAGCACAAATGCCATTGAGCAATAACACGATCCTGTCAGTGCTGCTACACGTCCAACCCCTGACCTTTAACACCACCACCACCACCACCCACCACCTCCACAGAGCCTCTGCTGCAGCCTCCTCCATCGCTGCAGCCCGAGAGTCGAGTCACACCAGCACGCTCCACTGGGCCCCTGTGAAAGGATGCCAGGTTAGTGTGAAAGGCAGCTCCAGGGACTGTGTGTGTGAGTGTGTCTGTGTGTGTGTGTGTGTGTGTGTGTGTGTGTGTGTGTGTGTGTGTGTGTGTGTGTGTACGGTGTATGAGTGTGTGTACCGTGTCTTGAGCGGGTGAATGACCACAGTGGAGTGTGAGGTGAATGTCACACCCATCAAAGTGCACAGGTAATGATGCACTGTAGCTGCCATTGCTACAAGGCGACCCGAATGTCCGCTTACCTGCCCACACACACACACACACACACACACACACAAATACACATACAAACACATTTTGGGGACACATAAAATATGACACGTGAAAGATAACATAACTAGAAATTATTTTTGATTACTTTGACTATGAAAAGTTTTCAATATAGTTGCCACTACTCCTTCACCATGTTAAGCGATCGTGTGAGCCCTCATCACAGGTGAATGGTGATTTTATATGAAATTTCATGACTACTCAAAGCCCTTTAGACACAAGTCATATTCACTCTGTTCATATACTGCTGGTGGTGACCCTATAGAGTCCCTCCGGTAGCTTTAACCAATCAAAGAGGGTAATTAAGGTGACTCAGGAGAGGTGTACCTTAGCATGTGGGCTGGGGGCCGGGGGATTGATTGAACCAATGACCTTCTGATAAATGGTCACTCGTGCTGGTGCCACAGTTGGATGACAGGTCCGATGCAATCCGATGGCCAGTCAAACATACAACATACATCATATAGTCACATAGAAATACATGCCAATAGAAATACATGCCATGGCATGTTCTTTACGCTTGCTGGATTTGATGTTTTTTTAGATTGAAATGGGTGTATGCAGATACAGATACAAATAGTATACAGATATCAAGACAGACAAGACATTGTGTGTTGGAGAATATGATGGTACTCCCACATAAGTGAGTGGCATTTGGGGATTCTGGATGTAGTATCATCACTGTCTCTGAAACTCACAAACACACACACACACACACACACACACACACACACACACACACACACACACACACACACACACACTTCCATCCAATCCAGTGAAGTAACCGGTAAGTCACATTCTGACGTCGTGCTGTGTGTCATTTCCGAGGCCTCGGGGCAGAGCTGAACTCTTCCTCTTTGATATGCAGAGAAAAGACTTTCAGCATCACTTGACAGAATGAGCTGCGCTTTGGGACCAAGGTGTCACAGAGCCATATTCCCCACATGCACCTACTCCTCCTATACATTATGATCTAGTACACACTTCCACCTTCACTGCTGAGAGCTGGGAGTACTCCAACGTCTCCAACATCTTTGCATGTCAAGTCGATTTATCTGCCCTTCTTTTTCCCAGAACTTTTATTCAACGACTCGACGGAATTAAAGTTATTGCAGGCATAAAATAAGCGGATCCACCGCTTTATTTAATTTGCTTTCATCCAAAAGTAAACACCATGGAGCCCCTTTTGACCAAGTTATTCCGATCACATCACTGGCTGTTGAGATCCCGTTAGATCCCGTTTTACATTAATTCACACGAGTCGGTTTTTGAATTCTCCGCACATCTTTGTGTTGCACCAGCCCACGCAGTTCTTCATAGCCTCACGGTGTCTCAGTGTGAGCACTGGAGCCATCTGTTGGGGTAAACGCGTTGTCAGAAACAGTGAAAGTGAGATGGCAGCGAAGAGACGCTCACCCCGAGGCACTTCCTCTGTCATCACTCCTAGAATCCCGCTGTGCAGACCATGAACATTAACTTCCGAAAGCACTCCGGGTAATCACTTGCCGCCTCACACTAGCCAAAACAAAGATTGCAGGGGATTTTCTGATGCACGCAGTTGGCACACGGTACCGGAATTGACAGTGAATGAACACTTCATTCAAGAATGTTTCATGTAAACAGCGAGTGTTGAAAATCAAGGAGACGTGAAATAGAAAATGTGACTTAATTTGTGGAGAGATCAGCGTGGCAGATCTTTTGTTGATGTTGCTGCTAATGAATGCCTCTCAAACCAAACCGCTACCCAACAAGTATTTATGTCCCCCAGGGGCAGTGTTTGGCATCAAAAGACAATCTGTGGCACAATGCGAAGGTAAATGCACAGAAGATGTCATACACTTGAATTATTTTTTTTTTCCTCTGCAGCACTTTCTGGTACGAAGACCTGCAGCACTGAAACATCTGCCACCATCGACGAAGTGACAGGCTGAAATATGAGGAAGCAGACAGGCAGCTGTTGAGGACATAATCAGAGAGACAGACAGAAAGAAGGACAAACAAACAAACCGGCAAACAGTCGGTAGACGCACATACAGTAAGCGGCAAAGTGCATCCAACCCGTGCATCATCGCGGGCTAATTTCTTTCCTTCGAACTCCATCTGGACACGAGACAAACAGAGTCATCTGCCTGCCAGCGAGGTGACTGTAATCTGTTTGCCTGCACGGCTGTAATATTTAGTTTCGTGGCGGGTTAAAACACAATTACTTCCTAGCAAACACAACCGGACTGGATGGGCCGCGGCGGCCGGTCCCGCCATCTGTTGCTTGCTTGCTTGCGGCAGGATGTGAGCATGGCTGGAAAAATGGCTCCCGATAACGTGTCCCTCTGAGCCAGCTCTGCGCCTTCGCCCGATGCACGCTCTGTACTGCATGTACGTTCAGACATCGACAGGCTACAGAGGGGCGCGCACAAAGACAGTTGTCACAGTGTGTGTGATACAGCAGACAAAGGGTTGTGCGTACACACACACACACCTGTGTGCAAAGCGATGCCAGACCGGGGATTTCATGTCTGCAGTCAGCAATCTGACAGGAAAAGGAGTCGCTCGCCGTTTTAAGACGCAATACATATGGAATGTGTTTTCCCGCAAAAAAACTCAGCTGGAGGCCCAATCACCTGAAAGTGTCTCCTCTTGATTTCACAACGCTGTCAACTTCAGGCAGAGCAATAACTTTTAAGGAACCATTTTCCATATCAACAAGAAAATGTTCCAGTTGCTGCCGCTGCTTCTGCTGCTTCTTTTGAATTCATACGCTCCCAGAGAGCCCCGACAACGTCTAAAACGCTCCTGAGATGAGCCATATAAAACCGTGGCCTTGCTGAAATGAACATAGGAAACAGCCGAGAGGAGAACTGTAAACATAATCTGTTCATTAGATTTACTGTATTGTGTCTTTGCCAAGAGTCGAGAGCGGAACACCAGAGGGATGTTGTTCGGTTTTGTCTTACATTTGGCGCCGACAGAAAGAGTCCTCGCAGTAGCAGCAATCAGCCCCAGCACTTCCAGCTCTTTGTGTGTACAAAACTGTGGTAAGAAATTGTCCCTTTCTCATCCCAAATTACACCTTCTTTTGCTGCATCCCATGAAGAAATTAAATAAATACAATATGCAAAACCATGCCTAAGCTAATTAGCAGCAGGCTGCCTCACAATGAATGAAGAATACAATTAATCAGTGTGTGTGTGTATTTGTGTGAGTGTGTGTGTGTGTGTGTGTGTGTGTGTGTGTGTGTGTGTGTGTGTGTGTGTGTGTGTGTGTGTGTGTGTTTAGGGGGTTGCCCATGAACACATATGCCTGCTTTTCATTGACGCTCCCTTTGTTTTGCCTTTGCTAATCTTCAGCCTTGTGGTTTTATTCGACAACATTGTTCTATGAAATCAGTTGTTTGCATGCTTACAGTTTTGCATACGCATGAAAGGAGGCACAGTGGGTTTATTTTAAAAGCCACTCTCATGACAGATAATGCATTAGCAATTTTTTCAGCAGCATTGCCGTCCCCCTGGTAGGTAATGTACCACTACTGTATGAGATAAGACCGTGCGCGTTTTGCTCTCAGCTCAGTTCTGTGCCAGTGTGTCCCCAGTTGGACCCTTTCCAGATGCAAATCACAATGTAATGATGTGGGCCTATTAATAGATTTGATACAGTCTTGTCTGCTGCAATTTATTAAACATGATTAAACATCTTGGCAGCGCTTCGAGCTCCGCCAACCAACCCTGGAATCAAACGCCGTAACTTCTCACAGTTAGAATCAATTAAGTCATCAGTTTGATTGAGTTTTTGTTTATTATATTTCTTCAATTAAAAGTCTTTATTAATTTATAGAGTCGCTGCAGAGCCATAAAGGAGCAGCCTCGCGATGTGATTTTTCTGATCGAGAAATCATCAGCCTGGGAAACATTTATAACCTTCCTCGTTTCGCCCTCAGTGAGGGAAAAATTTTTCTGATTTCCAAGCATGACGATGGCAAAATTACCACTGTCTGATGTGAGCTGGGATCTGTGGGCAGCATCAAAGCCTGCTGCAAAGTGCCACCCGTAACAAAGGCAGCCTTATGGCGGGGCCCCGACAGTCTAACATGTACCGCATCCCCCCCATACACACACACACTCTCCCCCACCCCACACACACACACACACACACACACACACACACCCACCCCGTCATCCATCAGCACATCAGAGCGGAGACAGACAGCGGAGGAAAGGCTGGACCTCATCTCACCTCTCAAAGAGCTTCATGACCCTGTTGCTCCCAGCAGCATTCACGCCGCCTGACACCAAGTTCAAAGTAATTTCTTCTTCTCTTCTTCTCTGTGAGAGTGTGTGTGCGAGTGTGTGTGCGTGTGTGTGTGTGTGTGTGTGTGTGTGTGTGTGGGCTGTGGGGGCAAATTAGACGGTTTGTTCAGAGTGTAGTGTGTGTGTGTGCGTGAGATTTCCACGCGTGTGGCTGAGGCTCTTGTGTATACGGCCAAGTACACGTGTGTGCTTCAAACCCCCTGCATACATACGTGTGTGTGTGTGTGTGTGTGTGCGTGCGTCTTTGTAAGTGTGTGTTATTACATCCCCTGTTTAGCTGAACCTAACATCTGTCACAACAGCCTGCTCTCAGGTCGATCCGTCTCTGGTGGAACGAAAATAAAAACGCTCCCCTTTTGGCAGCTTTACGGCTGGCAGAAGGATATTTTACACATATAGCCTACACGTACGGAAAGTCATAGCTCGCCGCAACGTCAAAATGTTTAATGCCAGGGATGTTTTTCTTTCCCTGTCATCAGCCGAGTGTTACATTAATACGCCGTAGTTAGTTAGAGGGGAAGGAAGTGGCCATGGCAACTGTGTGTACAAAGACACTAAAAATAAAATAATTTACATAGCGAGAGTCCCCAGTGCCGTGTTGGATTATCGACGGGCAAAAAAACAAATAAAAGTAGGCATCAGATGCAGCACGCCGTGCTTTTAAAATAAAATAAAACAGAATGAAAGAGAGGTTGAACAGATGTAGGTTGATGCACCTCAAAGGAGTCGTCTTAACCCCATTCTCTCCCCTCCATTTATTTCAGCACAAAGACATTCTGCTCCGTCTACAAGACCCATTTAACACATGAGTGGCAGCAAACTCATGGAGGGGGGGGGGGGTGGGGGGGGGGGTGGAGGTGAGGGGGGTGAGGGTTCATAAAATTGATGTACCTCGACATCAGCTGACCTCTGTCAGATAGTTCTGTCTGCCGAGGCTTCATATGCGTGGCAAGCTGTCCCCTCCAACTCGACTCTTTTTCATTTTCGTAAAAAAATCGGTGTCACTGGACGCCCCACACACACACACACACAAAGAAGAAAGGAAAAAAAGTGTATTGCACTAAGAAGCCATTATGTGTATTCAAGTCAAGTGAATATCAAATTGTTCTCCGGGGGTAATTGATCAAATGGTTGGTGGGCAGCATGACATAAAATATCACTGCGGGCATATTTGTAGGAGGTGTTTTTAAAGTGGATGGATTTCACAAAGAAATCCAAGGCAAAGAGGCAGGCTCGCTCTGAAAGCTCTGAGGTGTATTTCCTGCCGAATGACGGCATATAATATTTTCTGCATTCAGCAAGAGCCGAAACTGAAGATATATCATCAAGTCGATCTTGACGAGGCAGAGCCAGACCGAATGAAATGCCGTTTCAAGCAGACGGCTGATCTCCCCCGCGCCTCCGTCAGAGCTGAGGACCCGAGACACATTTTTGACTACTTCTACCAAATTTGCTCCTATTTGAACCGGATTTGCACATGAAGTGGGAACACGGAGGCCGACACTCTCGTCACATTTGGTCTCCCTGAGACGCGTTTGTGTAAAATATTTCCTCACTCTCTCTTCTGCAATGGCTCCTAATAGATTCTGTTTATACAAATGCCCTTTCTCCCTTTGTAGGACTTTAATTTATCGCCAAATGTAACTGCTTGTTTAGAGGAATCGCAATAACACACCTCAGGTTGTATCGTTTTGTTTTCGACTGTACTTGGTTAAAAATAGCAAGCTGGTGCAAAAATCTTGCCTGGAGTTTGAACTCTACGCATAGCTCAGAAACCAAACTGAGGCTGGGAAGCAGGGACGAGCTTTCTGGAGTTGGCTGGCCCGGCGTTCTGTCAAAACCCACAATAAAAGCCTGAGACCTTCCGTGTCACTGCCACGAAACTAAAGCTTTAATTTGTCATTGTGTGCGGCGCCAGCAAAACATGCCAGCTGAGGAAATAAATAAGACACAAATGAGTTCCTCTAAAAAGAGCCACAGTGTATAGAAGTGAGCAGAAGTAATTGACAAAACGCTCTTTAATAGGCTTTTCATTGTGGCTGCCTGAAACGGTGGCTGAATTTCTGCAACCACATTAATTAGTAAAAGTTTTCTTTCTATCACCCTCTTTCAGCTCTGAAAAGACTATGAAATTGCCACCGCCCGGCACAAAGAGAAAAGCCTTTTATTACGCTTGCCTTTCAAATGGGCTGTCAACAAAACAAGTTTTTCTGCCTGCAGTCGCGAGCTATTCAGGACCTGAGCGGCAGGACGACGCGGCAGCCGCAGCATCCAGGAAGGCTGCGGCTGGCTGGTTGTGACGACGAGTGCGTCACAGCCTCTGAAGATAAGCCTTGAGCGCCCGACGCAGACAACAGGCTGACGACTTCACTGAAACAAGCAGGCAACCTGATCTGCATCTGTCGATGGGTAAATTAGTGTATGTGTCACTGAAATGGGTTAAATCAGTGAAAGAAATGTGAAATAAAGCGAAGCCGCACGTAAGTTCAATTCATAATTTGAGTCTTTAGTCTTTGATCACACTCTCAAAGCAGATAATAAATAATTACATCTTAACCAAGGTCGTGCATGGTGGAAGTGGTATGTAGAAGAGAAATAGCAAAACGAAAAAAAAAAAAGAATTAACATCTGCTCTGTTTCTCCATGTTTATTTGAGTTTTCGTGGTAAATTTCCTGGTAAAGCATCAAGAACACGTCTCTGGTTAATACTGAAAACAGGTGCAGCCATCTGCACACACACACGTGTGCATGTGTGTGTGTGTGTGTGTGTGTGTGTCACAGATCCTTCACCCCTCTGTCTCCACACACCCAGCAGCTCAAAGCGCAGAGCTGATGGCATTAGGCTGCACGGGGGCCGGAGAACCAGCTGGCCACCAGCTCCCAGCAGCCGCCCGGCCCCAGGACAGGCATGAAAGGGCCCCTCAGACCTCTGGGGAGTGCTTAGTGTCTTGTCGGCCATTGTGGCCCTAATGGTCCCCCGCAGTCACACTCAGCATTCATAGCCGCCCATTATACTGGACCGAAACCAATTGCTTTGTCACGCCTGTTGGAGTCAAGAGGGGACGTAGCCTCCTGTTGAAGCGGTGACAGCGGGGAGAGCTCGCTCACACTCGGACACAGGACTCTCTGGTTTAGTTCTCTCCGGCTCTTCAAGTTTCTTTCTGTTTTCTAATCTCCTTTGTGTCGCCTCCACCACCCTTCCAGCCCTCTCTCTCTCTCTCTCTCTCTCTCCCTCCCTCCCTCCCTCCCTCTCTCTTTCTCTGTGGTCAGCTGCAGGACTGTATGGGGTTGACAGGGCCCTCCAGGCCCACCAGTGGCCGCCACCTGTCCACCTTCCAGAGGATGAAGGGTCACACAAAGACACAGCAGACATCCATAAGTCTGCAGGGCAAAATAAGATCCTGAGAGGCTGCTCTGAGCTTGCAGCTAAATTGATTTTTCACACTTTTTTTTTTTTTTACAAACTCCAGATCATTCTTTTTGATTCGTGTCTGTTTGGAAATTACATTTTCACATTCCATATTTACAAGAAACCACCGGCTCTGAACTAACAGAGGGATAGCACGCAGGACAAATCAGCGGCGAGCTGTGTCGGCAGTAATGTATCATAACAGCACTTTGGATTCCTCTCGTAAACTTTCATTGAGGCTGATTGAAGCCTCACAACAGGGTGCCCATTTGTGGCGTTTGTTACGTTCCCAGAGAGAGCCGGGGAAATGGCGCGAGAGTGGAACGGCAAAATAACCAATTCCTCCCAGAGATCACACAAACAGCCAGGCACAGAGAGCGGCTAAACACGTAGCACACAAACCGCTCTCAAAGTCACCCCGTCAAAGCTGCCATGAGCATGGCGGCGCCCCACTTTGATGTCCCCGCTGTCTCTCAGGTGCGCGTGGGCCAATTAGCGCTAGTTCTCTTTGTGCAGAGGTGGTATACAAGTGACCTGATGCTTGATGTCGCAGTGGGTTCAAAGGGCTGACGGAGTCAAAGAAAGTCCCCGCGGGGGCTACACGAGCCAGAGTACAGCCTCTGCTATGCAAACACGAGCCCCCCCGCAGCCCACAGAGCTCCAGGCAGGAGAACAATATCGTGTCGAGCCAGTGAATATCTAATGCAGAGGGGAGGTGGAGAGGCGCTGCTCCATGCACACACACATACACACACACACACACACACACACAAAGATGAGGGAGAGACTTTGGAGATTAATGCAGGTTTGTGTGCAGGGAGGCAGGTAAAGAGTGGATTGAAAGACGGAGAGTGGGGGAGAGATTTTGTCTACAGGGAAGGCTGATGGGAGAGTCAGAAATACAGTTTGAAAAGTTGGGTAACTCATATCGATTGAACACACGGCTTCACCTCGGCAGTGCAGAAAGGCAGAACTTTTTTTTTTGTCTCTCTCTGCGGCGCGCCTTGTAGAGCTGTGGAGCAGTAAACGTCACTTGAACCAAGGTCCGTCCTAAATATCCTGATAGGACTTAATAAAACCAAGGAGCTTGTATTTTAACAGCCTGGGACTAAAATTGTAACATAATTTGATCTACGGCCCAGACTAATGAAAACAATTCATCTGCTGAAACACCAGCAGCCTCGCCACATGGGGAGCCATCACCAAAGTCCCATTTGTGGGTTATGACCCTTATCTCCCAGAAACACTGCAATTGTGCGACTTCTGAGAGGTTACCACGCTGCCTTTGTTGATTTCATTTTTCAACGATACCTCAGCAAAAACACATCTTTTGTTGAGATTGTTGTCATGTGAGAGCCCAGGCAATAAAACTGAAAGAGTGTGTTTGGACTTCTTTGAAGAATTGCTGTCCGGGGTGGTATTCAAAACTCAGGGTATGGTGAAAGGTGTTTTACAGCGGACGGTTATTTGCTGTCTTTGCATCCACAGGGGCGACGATGTATATGGGGAATGTGAGATAGATCAGAGGGAGGCCATTTGATACATCTAAACATTATTGGTGCAAAGATGCATGTGTTTAAATCAGTTTTATCACTCAGACTCATTTTTGGAGGCTTTCTTGAGACAGGCTCATCTTGAGACTGGATATTTTTAACTATGGGTGTAATAAGATTTAACTGGGCAGCTATTGTCCTGAGTGTGGTTGCTCGCTGCAACTAGTGTGTGTGTGTGTGTGTTTGTGTGTGTGTGAACCAGATGCAGGTAACGAAGTGCTTTATACTGTAACTGCAACCCATTTAATCCATTAACACCAGTCATTAACTTGCATCAGGGAAATAAAGCAACGTGACCAAAGAAAGGATAGATCAACATCTGTCGTGTGGACTTAGATCGTTCTTTTTTCTCTGTGATGTATTTCAATTTTTTGAGGTTTTCATGTCGTGGAGCAAGATAAACCAAGCTGAGGTAAGATCAGATAAGTTGCAATATCAGACAACACCTTTATCAGTCATGTTTCTCATTTATCCAAACACACAATAGACAAATTGTCTGTAACAGTTGTAGCAAAAGGCTAAATGTTTAAAGACCATGATAGCATGATATAAAATCCAATAGAAAAAATATCCATTAACATATACCTAAAATGTGTCACGGTAAGGTTGCAGAAACTCTTTCAGAGTTGGTCGCTAGGTTGTTATCGCTTAGCAACAGAGTTAATGAAAGACTTAATTAAGGTGCTGGTCAATTTGTGGATTACCAGCTATCTGGCAACTGATCAATACATAGTGTTTCATCAATACCGTATCTGGTAGTCTGTTCTCCTGAAACCTGTGATTATCCAGCCTGGAATCCACTACTGGGAGCATTTCAGGAGGCGCATTTCACTGGTGACTGGAGTGAAATGAATTTATCTGTTTACCTCGCTGTGTCTCTCCTACTAAAACAATCATCGACACTTAACTGTGTCCAAAAGAGGTAATACATAGATACTACATGGTTGCAAACATATTTCGTCCACACAGACATTCCTGTGCTCTTGAAATTCTTATTTTCTTGAGTGATAACAACAACAGCAAGTTACGTCCTTCACATTGCAGAATAAATGCGCTGTGTGTGTGTGTGTGTGTGTGTGTGTGTGCGTGTGAATGTGTGTGTGTGTGTGTGTGTGTATGTGTGAGTACAGTAGACTGGAAGGCTGCATTACTGATTATAGAGGAACCTGAGTGCAGACAAAACACCCAGAGACAAGAGCGCACAGACCAGGACAAGCTTGACATGCAATGAGGTAAACACATCCACACACACACACACACACACACACACACACACACACACACATACGCCATGTTCCCTCAGCAGTGTGGACAGGATGTTGGCCCCCCGCAGCATTACCTGCAGCCATGTCAGAGGGCACCATTAAATTTCAACATGCTTTCGCTGCCCTCCCGTGACCCAGGAAGTGTTTAGCATTCTGCTCACATACCAAACACCAACAACTCCGGCTCGCACGTCCTCCAGCCCGCTCTCGCTGCAGAAAAATATTGTGAATTCCTCGCCTGTGCACATTTGTTTAGTATAAAAAGAGACATTTTGCTGTTAGCCAAAGGCATTTGTGTTGGGCAAAAAAAAAAAAAGTATCTGTCTGTTTACTTCTGTCTCTCTCTCTTTCTGTCTCTCTCCCCTTTTTCTTTTGAGGTTCAAGGACGTGGCACTCAGTGACAGCACAGAGAGAAACCGCCGCACCATCTTTCTACATTTTTTTTTTCGCCATTATTAAGTGTCCTATTCTATAAAACATTCCACTACCTTCTGCAATGAAGTGAAGAAAATAAATAACAAGGCAGGGAAAAAGCCTGCGGGGGAAGTGACACGTAAGGTTCACGGCAGTTCTTGTCATTCCCTGGAGACGGAGGGAGGGAGAAGAAAGAAGAGAAGGTGGAGGAGAAGTGATGGAGGTGAGGAGAGAGGGGTTATTGGAGGGAGATGGGGTACAGAGAGTACAGATGCTCCATTGTTGATGATGTGGATCAGTTGGTTTGTTGTTGGCGTCTGAAAGAGCGAGAACACAGACATCAAAATCACACTGAAAGAGAAAAAGCCTAAAAGACGAAATTCCAGCATTTTGGGTTTATTTTTGTGATTTGATTCACTGATTTCAATAACAGTGCACCCAAGGAATCAACGGTTGAGACTCTAGAACACAACAGTGTTACAACAGCAAACACCAAACCCTCAAAAAACAACAAAGAAGCAGCTTTGCACGACTAGAAGAGCCAGAGATTAAATGTTTATGATAATCCTCCACTGCACAGAAAATCTATGTCCACACAATTACTTATGCAGTGCAGTAAATCATACTTTAACCAGCCCATAAACGCTATTACAATAACAGACAATTTCAGTGGTACATTTCCTGTGTTTTATTTATATTTTTATTTATTATTTATTTATTTATCACTCTGTATGTTTCTCTATTCTTCTGCGGCAACAGTTGTGCTTGATGTTTTTTATGCATGCCGTTTTATGTACTGAACGTCTGTCATATATGATGTGATATTTATTGTGTATTCCGGAGCAGCCTTCAGAGTATTAATTTATGCTCATGGCTGGAATTAGATTTGAATCTTTGGAAGCGCGCTCTCGTACTTCTGCGCAGTTATTTATCGGGGGCTGCAGAGTCGATGCAGCCTGGCGAAGAATCCATTCTGTCTAGCAGCGAGAACGGAGGGAGAGGAGGCACTCATGAAGATTTCAGCAGACCTCGGTACCTTTGAAATAGTTCTTTTCAAAAGCACCATGGCGTGTATCCATACATATTTCATTGTGCATGCTCACAGAGGCAATGGGAATTATTTATGTGGCCCAAGAAGAGAGGGAGATAAAGGAAAAGAGAGATAAAGAGACAGACATATTGTACAGTAGGCAAAGAGGGTGAGGCAGGTCTGACACCGCTCACACCAAACGTCGCCGCAGATTAAGCGGTGCAGAAGCCACAGAGATACGCGCTCAGCTAATTAAACGTCTAAATGAAGTCATTAAATCTTCGGCCCTTTTCATTCACTCGCCTCTGGTTTGAAATAATTAAATCTCCCCCTAAGTTCCCCTCTCCGCACCTTTCCGCTGCCTCGTCTCGTCACACAACTCAGAAGAGTTTTGGCAACAGGCCCGAGAACAGAGGCCGCACGCCGCTCGCCTCTCACCGAGGGCAATTTGCGCGTAACGCTGGCACGGTCTGAAGCTGCGTGGTCTCTGCTCGGCTCAAGCAGAGCGAGCCGGCCACGCGCACAACATGTCATCCAGAGAGTGGTGAGGAGGCGGGTCTGAACAATGAAATAGGTGCCTAATGTGTGTGTGTGTGTGCGTTCGAATTTGGCTGTGTACGCGTGTGTGTGTGTGTGTGTGTGTGTGTGTGTGTGTGATGAGGTGAAGGGGATTAGTAAGGAAGAGGTTGAGCATCTGCTGACATCTTGTTAAACTTGTGACTCAGCAGTGTCGATGGCTCCGGGCAGAGAAGTGTGTCTATGTGTGGGTTGTGTGTGTGTGTGTGTGTGTACATGCCTGTGATTTCCTCCATGTTGTTGTGGGATTTTTGCATTTAGACATCAGCACAGGTTTCTGCGGGTCTACCTGGTGTCATGTCTTGGAAGGAGGCTTGTTTTGCTGGAAGCGTGTCCTCCACTTTCATATTTTGGCTCCGTACCAACAACAGAAAAAAAAAACACTTTATTTCTTTGAGTCAGTCTCCCACTCTCCATTTGCACATTTCTCTCTCTCCCTCTTCCTCAATCACATCCCATTGGCCTCGGAGAATCTCTTCCCTGCATCTTCTCCGCAGAGGTCCGACTGAATGCTGTATCCAATTCTGTCTCCTTCAGATATACATCTCTGCGGCGCTCAAACCCAGAAACAATCTCACTGAGAGATGCTAAATTTGTCATCACTGTTACACCAAAGAGTCAAATCAGCGCGCGATGCAGGCGTGACGTTAATTTACAGAGTGGTAGGGAAGGAGACAAAAGGATAAGATTTGTGTGTGTGTGTTTGTCTGTGTGTGCATGTGTCAGTGTGTGTTCAAAAAGGGTGCGGGGGGCATATTTGTCAATTAGTATGCAAATTCATGCGGGTGCCTCCCTCAGATATCCAATCAGGCTGTCACCTCAGCAGGGGGTGTGATTATGAAGTCCCTATGAAGTGTGGCTCTTAGGCTGCTATGCAAAATAAGGGATGGGGCACGCCGGGGACAGGACGACACTCTTGTTTGGATGACCGCTCATTGTTTGATGTGTCAGATCAGAGATGTACATGTGCGTGTAATCTTCATATGACAACTCGTGCCACCTCTGTGTGAGGCCAGAGTAGATAAAAGGCATCATTGTTTACCTCAAGTGCGCCAGCTTTGACACCTTCTGTCTTTTGCTTCTTCTGCCACCGGCTTCCGCTCCTCATGCCTGCAACATGACACAGAGAGGGGATTTTAATGCAGCACCATGCACAGTGGGGTCATTTCTAGTGAGTGAGAGTTTGAATGTGTTTGACAATTTATCTTTTCATTATTTAGCCACAGAAAATAGCTGTGAGGTCTGCAGAGCAGCTTCGCTTTTCTGCCACTTTCTCTTCATCGCTTCCTCCTCCACCTCCTCTGTTTCTTTCTTTGTGTCACTTTGCCTAGAGATGGTCATGGGCATACCTGCGCCACATGTACACACACCTCCTGTGTGTGTGTGTGTGTGTGTGTGTGTGTGTGTGTGTGTGTGTGTGTGTGTGTGTGTGTGTGTCACGGCCATCACCGCTCACTCTGCCTGTCACAAGGGGAAATGGCTCGTGAGAGATTAAAGCTTTGTCTTGTCATAATGAAAGGTTAGAGCGATGGAGAGATCTGAGTCCAATGAAACGAGAGGGACAAGACAGACTGAGGGGGAGAGAGAGAGAGAGAGAGAGACAGAGAGAGAAAGAAAGAGAGTGAGAAAGGGGAAAAATAACAGGGGCGGTGGAAAATGAAGATCAGAGGCACTCAAGCATCGCCCCGGTGGAGTCTCGCAGTTTTTCTCCATGAATTCAATCAGGCGAACGACAGACTGCCACTGACAAATGTTACCTCTGAGTTCTCTTTCTCCATCGTTTCCCTCTCCTATTGTTAAGCCCATGGATCAAGGGGTAAACACTGGTCTATCTCCACTGGATGGCTGTGCAGAAATTGCAATTACAGAAAACAAAACAAAGCCCGTTGCCGCACAGATACACAGTGCAAAGACCTTGCAGATATTTTTATTTTTTTCAAACGTGTCCTTCAAAACGCTGCCTACATGTTAAAGGACAAGACGAATCTTTTGCATTTCTCCATTTGTTGTTTATCTCAAAAGCTGATGTATGAAGAAGTATGTCATGTTATGTTATATTATGTTGTGTTGTGTTATGTTACATTTCTTTGCCATTCATTATGCAGCCAAAATATCATGTCAGGCCTCTAATAATATACCACAGCTCCCCCTAGTGGAACAGAAAAATCAAGGATGAGGACATGGGCTTCTTGAGTCAGTTATTCCAAAGCTTATTGAAATGACAGTTGTTGGGATTTTTGGATAAATAGAAGTGTGAATCACGAGCACTCCTACTCGTCATCGAGACGTTTTTATTCAAATATTAAATGTCTGCAAAAGTTGCAGAGGCTCCTGTAGCCGTGGCAGTAAAACTTAATATGGATCAAGAGAGTCTATTGTTGCAAACGGGTAGATTTTATGAGTATTATCTTTTATGTGGTGAAAATATAAAGCAGTAAATCCGAGCGTTTATGTGGTTGCCGCTCTATTCAGTTACCAGTCGAGTAGTTTCTTCCATGACAGTAACAGCAGTAACAGGAGGCATCTACTGAGAGCTGTGACCAAGGTTTACCAGCACTGCTATTCCTCCACAGAACAAAATACAAAAGGTGGTTTTACTGGTTTTTGATCAACACAGACATTGTGGTCAGCCAAACAGGCACTTGGGTTTAGTCCAGTCTTAGTTTCTAGTGTCCCTTCCCTGAGACTTTAAGGCAGAAAACTGGAACAGATACATCCAGATTAAAAGCAGCTAAAATGGATCATTTTTGTACACTACTTTGACTAATATCATATTCTAACATTGTAGCTACACAGCTGTTAAAGCTTTCAAGCCCAGTTTTCAAATATGGACCTTTCAGGGTGAATATCTGTATGTTAATAATCAGAAGAGAGGATGAGATTTTGATGTGATAGCAACTCTGAAAGTCAATTATCTTTTGTTCAGGCTAAAAGATTGCTTGTCACCTATAAATGCATATACAGTATATAAGGGAATTTAAGGTCATTGTATTGAAGCCCGTGACCTTGCCTTACATGTGTTTTTGCAGATCTCTGAATGACTTTTTTTCTTTCCATCACAAGCTGATAGAGGTGTAATTTGCTATTCAAGAACGGCTGAAGGGCAGAGCATCATTCATCATCTTCCTCTAGCACCCTGAGGGTAAAATTCCCTGCAGTGTCTCAAACTAAAACATATACACACATGCATGCATACATATGCAAGGATACACGCAAGCACACACAGCTCCTTAGGAGATTAGAGGAGGAGGAGGAGGAGGAGGAGAAAAGGAAGACTGTGTGCCCGGAACAGCCAGAGAGAAACCTCATGTCCCAAAATGCCTCGGGCTCTGTACCAGGAAGTGAGCACTTCCAGACCTCCAGCTGGATCCAGAATCCTGCTGCGCTCCTGGGCACATGGCACCCATAACAATGCTCTTAAAACCACAGAACTCACAGACAAATGAACTATGGCAAGAGAATTACATGCTAATCTCTAATGTGATTCCCTGCGCACAGTTTCATGGAACTGACTGGAATCAATGAGCAGTTTCAGTGAGCGGGTTTTATGTAGCATGCAAACAATGTCACACAGTCAACTAGTGTGATAATGTGTTTACCTTGGCTGTGTGTGTGCAACTCACAGCTGTGAGTCAGTTTAGAGGAGTATTTAAATCTCCACCTCCCCAGCCTCCCCCCAGGTAACGTGTTTGTTTTGGGTGGAGACGGATGCATTTTTACATCTTCTGCTGCTGCCGTTACTTCTTCCTCTGCGCTTTTTTTTCTCCCTCCATTTCCTTTCATGGCCAGTGCAAATTGGCCTTCCCGGCGTCAGCTTAGCGACATGGGAACCCAAACAAGCTTGTATAATGCATTGGCCACCGCTGGCACCATACAGTAGCTCGCTTGAGTGGCTAAAAGGAGGAAAGGCTGGCTGTTGTCTCCTCTATTCTGCTCTGCACTGGCATTACTATTTTACAAGCAAGCAGGCTCATTACAGAACCATATGCTTGGTAACGATGAAAGCTGTGGGTGCATCCCTTGTATGAGCTGGGATGCTTAAATTATTAAATACACCACCGAGGCTTGATTCAGATGTGGCAAGCAGCCCAGTTCTCTCTCTCTCTCCCTCACACACACACACACACACACACGCACACACACACACACACACACACACACACACATTGAGGAATGAATAAAGGCGTGGGGAAAAACTTCAAACACCTTTCCTGTGCATTTAGTGTAATGAACAATGCCTTAATTGAGATTGGCTAATTACCCAATTTCAACATAATTAATATGATCCTAATTAGCATATGTAAATGGGACGTTGCATAATTGAGAATCCCTGTTTTGAATTAGATGGCTCTAAAGTGAACCCGCACGTGAAAAGGTACAAAGCAGCTATTAAGAGTTTGATGCTGCATTAAAACAGGCCATCATTCAATGTGCGCTGATGAAACGCTCTGTGCCACGCAGATGCTCAGAAACATTATGGAATACAGTTGATTATTGTTGATATGTTTTTGGGACATTGCTAATTAGAAGTCATTACCTACTTATCACTTTTGTGCCACGACTTAAGCAGGGAGGAAAACAATCTTGGCACTTGGGCTGCCACTCGTGTACAAAAAAGGCAAGCAATGCTGATGTGCACGTTCAGCATTCAGCTCATCTGTGTCCTTGGAGCTCTGTCAGCAAAAGTGCTCCTGCAGCCAAGATGCTCTCAATAAGACGGTATAGTTCTTATTATGGAAAATGCGTCTCTGGCTGGGCGCTAATCAATTAGAGCAAAAGCGAGCAGCGTACAGTGTTTGCACCTGTCTGCGGCGCTGGATTGTGGCCTACTGTACATCAAACAGCTAAGAAAAAAGAAGAAAAGAAAAGAGAAGAGAAAAGAAAAACGTTTCAGGGAAACAAAGGATTGTACCACATTTAGCTTTAATAGCTAACATGCAGCTCGTATTTAAGTTCACCATGAAAACACATGGTACATAAGCTGCATTCAAGTGCACCTTTGATCAGTTTTTCTGTATTAATTGGGATTTAGAAGGAAAAAAAAAAACTCAGCTTTGTCATAATGACTTGTAATGCAGTAACGAGTACCACAGGACAGGTCTAAAAGACATCATCACAACCTCATTCATATATAAATTTCAGATATGAAATAGACAGACAGACAAATTTACAGGCATAAATGTGACAAAAAATGTGTGATGTGAAATACCAAGAATGGGCTTGGTTGTTTAGGAACATAAAGTCAGGTTCAGATTCATGTGAGGAGCAGGCAAGACAGTCAATCAGTGAGAAATCTACATGTGGTTGCTGATACATATGAAATGGCACCAGATCTGTGCATAGACAGACTTTAATATTCCCACACTGGAAATAAGATTGTAAAAGGGCTTTTAAAATATCATCTGAGGCATTTATGATTTAACTAATGTCCCCCTAGCATCTATGTTAGCAGCAGGGAACCAAGATAAGCAATCCATTCAACCATTGTAGCTCCCCTTTAATGTGCATGCCACATGTGCAGCGTAGAAAATACGGAATATTTTGATACGATCGTGTCTCCCAGCCCAGTTTGTACCTGACGCTGCCTAACAATGGGTTGTCTGACCCCTCAGTGGAGGAATGACATGTTGTCCTCGATGTGGGCTAATATTGATCTGGTAGCAAGTGGCAGTTGACTGAGCAGGCCTGGAGGGCAGCAGTAATGGGAGGGCCAGGGGGCGTGAGGGGGCAACCCAGCACCTGGCTCACCCAGCTGGTACAGAGGCTCCTCAGGCACACACAGCGCCCGGGCTCACTGGCTGACACCCACGCTTGGCCACACACACACGCACGCACACACACACACACACAGACAGTACACACAGAACAGACAGAAATGCACATACTCTTCTCCTCGTCTCTCTCTCTGTCTCTCAGTCACTCATACTACACTCCGGGCCCTGTCCAGACTTGTGGCATCAGTGCTGTCAGGACACAGGCCTCTACGTTGGATTCAATCAGCAGTGTTGTCACTCAACGGCACACACACACCATCATACACACACATACACACACACACAGGTCGCCGCTGCTTTCCGCCTTGGCAGAAGGGGAGCATGTTGTCCTTCCAGTGTGATTTCCTCTTCCCTCCCGCCTGCCATCTCCGCTCCCTCGGCCCTGTCAGCTTTGCCCCCTCTCCTTGTCAGTAGCCATATGGCTACCCCTCCCTACCACTACCCCCTCCACCCCTACCCCACTATGTCATCCCCCCAGACTCCTTACCCATGCCTCATCCCCCTGTTGGAGCTTCACTGACAGCTCTGAGCACACCGACCAGGCTCAGGTTTACTATCTGCTGTACGTTCAGTTACTCCTGAAAACACTCACGCCCATTCACTGTCTCCTGTGATCCTCCCTCCTTCACACTACTACGTCTAAACACATGAGACTCAGTGTGACTGCTGTGGACACACACAAGGATGTCTGGATTTGCCAAATATCCAGCACAGCAACATGTTGGACAACAAAATAATGCCTCTTTGCTTGGATTCCTTTTAGTGCCAGGTAAATAAAGATAAAATACAAGATGAGGAGAAAAAAATCAGTTTGAGGTGATTGAAGATGTGGTCTTCACTTTCAATTTAGTTTCAGTATATTAGTCTTTTGTTTTGTTTTGTTGCACATAACATTTATTGACATGGAATTTTCACAGCTATTTTTCTTAGTTAATATGGAGTTAATATTACACCATGTGACAGCTACATTCATCTCTGACACTTCAACATCCTTCCATCCATTTTATTTACCACTTTTGTACATAAACCATTGTCATAGGTGCCTTTTCCAGTTAACACAGGGTGAAGACTGGACACCAGTCCATCACAGGACACATTCACTCTCAGGCTCACACAAAAAAGCTCTCAGTCAACCTAAACATGCGTATTGTACCAAGCCAATGCAGTCTCAAGGAAAACATGTAAACCAGAGAAAAGCCCCCAGGAGTGGAACCCACGACTATCACTGCTGCAAGGAGACAGTGCAAACCATTCATATGCTGTGTTGCTTCACTTTGACACATTTTACAAAAAAAGAATTACCAACTTGAAGTTCTCGTATTAGATCTTATCTCCACCATGTCTCACAGCATCCATCAGCGGACAGTAACGCAGTTTGATGCTGATGAAAGCTGGAAGAGGCAGAATGTTTTGGAGGAGATCTTGTCAGTAGACCCTCAGTTACTATTTCAAGGCTCTCTCTCTCTCTCTCTCTCTTTCTCTCTTACTCTCTCTCTTTCTCTTTCACTTTGTCCATCTCTCTTCATGGGACTGTACTTTGAAATGTCCATCAATATGGGCCCTGTGGGGACAAGTGTGTGTGTGTGTGTGTGTGTGTGTGTGTGTGTGTGTGTGTCTGTGTGTGTGTGTGTGTGTGTGTGTGTGTGTGTGTGTGTGTGTGTGTGTGCACGCGCACACATTACTTGTGCAACAGGGAAGCAGAAAGTGATGAAACACCATAGCCAATATACTGTAATAAAGAGTCTGTGATGAGGAGGGCCAGATCTCTCCAGTCCAGAAGACATTATAAGGGGGAGCAAGGGAGGGAGAAGGACAGAGTGGAAGAGAGAGAGAGAGAGAGAGAGAGTGCAAAAGAGCCATTGCCACTGTTGCTGGACGACAAATCTGCCGTCAAGACCAAGGGTTGTAAAAATGTGATGGCTAACAGCTAATGTCAGAAGTTATGTGGAGCTGTCATCTGCTATTAGAGAGGATTATTGCCAACGCCTTGACTCGGAGAACGACAGGGCGCAGGGAAAGAAGAGCAGGGCGACAGAGGGAGGGCCTGAAAGACAGAGCGACAGAGAGCATACAATAGACGGGGGGAAAAAGGTCTTGTTGACAAAGAGTGGAGAGTAGGAGACATTTTGAATGTTGACAAGCGGGCGGCTGCAGCGTATAAACTTTAAACTGCACTGATCAACGCTCATGGCTGAAGGCACAGCTCTCTTAATAACTGTCAGAGTTGGTCAGCCCAAGACTGACTGATCGCTGGTAACAAGATCCTTAAGTCCTAATGGCCTCACCAGCAGTCCCAGAACTCAACAGTGAGTTTTAATCCCCCGCAGCACAGAAGTGGTCCAGATAGACAAGATTTTATCTGACGCCACTAAGCAGACAGAAGCTAATTCTCTTCAAAACACTTGAAATGTTAGCCTCGGCTATGCAGAATCTGTTCTCTCCAAGCTGTTTATGCTTTTGGATTGGCCACTTATGCATATGCCCATACATTTGTGTATTTGTGTATTTCATTTCAATTGCTCTTCCTCAGTTTACTAAAATCAATGCAGAAGTCACCCTTAATTGTTTGCCTGCCTTATTTTGTTTGTTTGTGATGTTCAGTGCACTCTGGGAGTTGATTTGTTTTGAAGTCTGTGCAAATAATTTGCCTGTGCACTTTTTTCTTTTTTTGCCAACCTGTCCCATCCACTTTTATCTCAGATAGCAATTTCCTGTATTTCCCAGAATGCCTTTTCACAACACTTTTAGAAGTGGTTGAGAGTGTGTCTAAGGATTTCAAAAGGAAAAGTCATCACCAGGCACCAAAGTGGATACGCACATGCAAATGCATCAAAACTGTTCTTTTTTTTTTTACCATTTGACATTTCCAAAAATAAGGTTACTCTCTTCCACACTGAGATGAGAAAATCAATAACATGCATGTTCTGTAAACATGTACCTTTTGCACACATCCCAATAGCTCTGCTTAGTTTATTTTAGAATGAAGACTATAAACAGAGCAAAATGGCTGCCAATCCTCCTACCAGCGTCTCTCAGATCCAATAATTAACACATTGTATCTGGTGACGATTTCTTGGCTGAGGAGTTTCTGCTGGCTGGCAACTGGAAAATTGTAATTTTTACACTTTGGTTTTCAACAATCATATAAACAAGATGTAACTTATTAATTAGTGAGCTCTGGAGATGCTGATAGGCAGGATTTTTCCTTACCATCATACACAGCCCGGCCAGGATTTGCCTTTGTTTCCAGTTTTTGTGTAATGCTGAAGTTCAGCGGTTGCTGGCTCCAGCTACACATTTACCACAGACATCATACTGTCATCGAGAACGGGAATGGCCTTACTCCCAAAATGTCTTTTTTGACACTGATCACAGCTTTTGAATTTCAGTGGGAACTAAAAATGTTGAAAGAAATACCGAAAACATCAGAATCAAATGTGCATTTGACATGTGGAGCGTTTTTTTGGATCAGGTCTTGCTCAAAGAAGCTAAATAACTAGCTGTAACAAGCAGATGTAGGACATACTGTATCTCTGTATGTGACACTTCCAATGTGGATTAAGATGTTTTTCAACCTTTAAGAGGAGCAAGGTGAAACACATCCTTCCCTCACTTCCAAGGATGCAAAATGACACAAGTGAGGCTAATTACATTAAGTCAAAGAAATCCATCATCTTAATAGTAATAGCTTAGGCAAAGTAGCAAAGTAATAGCTTTTAATGTACAGCTCCATCCATTGTGTCGAAACCCTGTAGAGTTTAAATTGAATCACTACTATTATTATTAGTATTAGAATTACTGTTCTGCCGATTCCATTAAAAGCTGCCAGTGAAGCACCTCTCTCCCTCCATGACCAGCTGTCTGTCAGCCATTATCACCCGCCACATTCCAGGACCAGCCAATACATAAAAGTGACAGTAAATCTACTGCGGTGCAGGAGTCATAAAGTAAATGGGCTGCTTTACGTTTACTGTGCTATGTCGGTGGTGGTGTCTGGGGGTGTGTAGGGGCTGGGGGGTTTGGAGGGAGAGGGGTGGGTGGCAAAGGAAGTCTGAAGGCACTAAATCTGGCAGGGTGCTGTGGGGAAGTGAAGCAGTGGGCATCAATCACGTCAGTGTACACATATGTAAATGTACACATACATATATATACACGCACACAACCACACACACCCACGAGGGAGGGGAATGGGAGTCGTAATGCTGAGACTGTAAGATTAATGGTTATTATTAATGACAGCTGCCCATTACGACAGTAGAACAAACAGGGTGCACGCACACACACACAGGGACATGCACGTACAATACATGCAGCGCCGTATCAACTGTCAAATCTCATTTGCTTATTATTGTCCACTCCTTCACACACACGGTAAAGACGTTGACGTCTGCGTCTCAGTGTGGACGGACAGCGAGGAGCCGGAGGGGCGAGGCTGCTGTGAAGTCTCCCACCATGACTTTATCTAATGGTTATGATAATGGGTCACATATGGGCGTGACAAATGAACTTTGCAGTGACACAAACAACTGAGAAGAGTTACTCACATGCGATGGATGGGCACAGGGCGTCATCCTGGGTGATGGCCCGTCTGTCACTGCTTGTTTGCGTGATGCCATTTTGCCACAAATGACACCATGTTTGAGTTGAAGTTGTAAAAAACCTGAATCGAGGTTTGCCGGACATTCCTTGTGCTCCTGATTCTTCTATGTTATACATGAAGTGCTAAAATGTGCAGCACTGTAGATCCTGCAAACACAGTACATGTCATTGTCGCCCTGAGAGGTTTCTGTACTTTACAACGGTGAGGTGTGCACAAACACACAGGAGATGGAAACGTAATGCTTTAACCTGCTGCAGGAGACACATCTGAATAATGTTCGCCATATTCCTGGCTATAAAAATCAGTGGCTACATCCTAACGGTGCATTTACATGATTTATGCATTATTACTCTTTTAATGCATCCTGCTGCCATTTTAGAGCTGGCCACACATTGTAGATTGCTGCATTATCCTGTCTGGTTTTCAGAGAGGGAAAATTCATACTATGCACCGCAGTGTTGTTTGATAATTCCATGCAAAAAGAGAGAATTCAACAAATAATGTCCTTTGGTCTCATGTTCAGCAATACAGACTCATCCTTAATGTGCTTTTGGTGCATTTTTTGTACACTAAACATAGTGTTATCATTAATTACTAATGAACTGTATGTTCTTGGCTTGAACACATTTGCATACAGCAAGCTATGCATTGTAGCATGCCATTTCTCCTGCATGGCTGGGGGTTCCTTCAAGCTCATTAGCTGTAACAATGGCCAAGCTGGCATGTACAACAAATGGCTGTGGGATTCACTCAGAACAGTCACATATTTTAAAGCAACATGCCCTTGGTAAAGCAACAACAAAGAGCTGCCAGTGCATTTTTACTTAAAGTTGAAAGAGCTGTCTTCAATGGGATCTGATGAGGTGTTGTGCAGGTGACCTGGCAACAGCCAGATTGGACAGGAAATGATCTTTGAAGAGTTTGTGAAGCAGCATAGTTTGGTTCTTTCTCACACGGTGATTCCTCCTGCGCTTAGGGGCGGAAATTGATGTTTTTACGCCGTCATCAAAAAAAATCTTTCTTTTCAAGCAAAATCAAATCTGCAGAGCTCCATCAAAGGCAGCACTCATAGCGAGGCCCGAGGCTTTTCTTTGGGTTTCACAATGCCCAGCACTTTTCCCACCCAACAAGGCTGGCCCAAGATATATATACAAGACCATTTAAGACAGTGCTGGGATGACTCTGTGCCAAAATTCAAACAACACTTTCCGGGTGGCCGAGAGGCTGTGCAGCTCTCTGAGACAGATGTGGTTAAGCTATAAGCTCAGACACGGAATAAATAAAGTTGAATGTGAATTAAAGGGGCAGACGACAGTGAGACATAGCCCCTGCCTTTTGTCCTTAGTGCAGCTGCGTTTGTCCTTTTGTCATGCTCTGGGTATGAGGGAGTGATGTTCCCTGCAGACAGCTGATACTGACCTTGTACATGGAAATCAGACCTGGAGAGAAAGAGTACAGGGCGTGCAGGTGAGAGCAAGAGAGACAGTGACAGAGGGAGGGAATAAAATGTGTGCCGCTCTGCAGATGTGTACAGTACATGTCTCTGCCTGTTTGCCTGTCTTGTCTGTGACAAGTGTCTGCTGTGACTGCACCTCTGTGGATACGTGTGCGCGTGTAGATAAGTGCGATGGGTGCCTGCCACGTTTGTGTGTGCGGCCCTGCGTGTGGATGTGTGTGCACGCGCGAGTCAGGCAGAAATGAAAGGCAGGAGTCCCATCTGTTGTGGTGTAATGACTGTGCTATTTGGAGGCAGGAAAGGTTTGGTGCGGGAGCAGCTGGTACCTCGCCCGGTGACCTTTTAGCATTCCTCCTCTCACCATCTGACAGATGTGTCAACTCGATTATTTCAAAAGGCCCTGAATAAATAAGCGATTGTGAGAGAGAGAGGGAGAGAGCGCGACGCCTGCTAACCCAAAGACTTGATGTTAACGTAGGCCTTATGTGCACACGCACGCACGCACACACACACACACACGTGCATACACACAGGTGATACTGGAGGGAATACACATCTGCAAACACGCTCTTAATATTGGAAGAGACCAGGAGCGACACTAGCACATGCACGGCGAGCTGCGCAATCGAATTCGCCTCCGAGCGAACAAAGTAAATGATCACAGAGGTGAGCGGACGCGTCGCCCCCGCCATCGCTCTGCTCATTTCCTACTTTCTTCCGCCTCTCCTCCCCTCTCTCTCTTTCTTTTCCCATCATCTGCTAAATAGCTGTTGAGCCGCTGCCATGAGGCTTGGTAAAAGGGGTACAATGGGGGTGAATTGAATGCCATTGTGGTTCGGGTGCCCTTGGAGCACCGCTATTAGGTTGACTGTGGGTGGAGGGAGCGAGGGGGGGAGCGGTTGGCTCGTAGAGTCGGGTTGGGGGAGTGGGGGTGGGGGGGTTGAGTCGGAAGAGGGGGAGACTCAGGTGTTGCTGCAAGGCCGCCGATGGACTCTCATTCCCTGGCGGAACCCACAGCGGACGGAGGGGAATGGGAGTCTGTTGTGCATATTGTGTGTGTGTGTGTGTGTGTGTGTGTACCAGTGAGTGTGTGTGAGTGTGTGTGGAGGGGCGGGGGGCTAATTGACTCACTGAGTGATTGGGGGACTGTGAAGAGGCGACCGCAATCAGACCTGCCCTGATAGAGTTTGATGCCTCCCTAAATAGTTTTCAAATGGAGGAGCAGGTGCTGTTTTTCCGAAGCAATCCCCACTGCCCGGGTGTATGAGAGAGGAGCGTGTGCTTGTGTTATTCTGCGTGTGTGTATGTGTGTGTGTGTGTGTGTGTGTGTGAACGTGTCAGCACATGCACAGCAGTAAGACAGTATCCAGGTTGTCTTGTGGGTTTTGTGTCATCGTATGGCCCTTTAGAGGGAGAGCAGTGTGAATCTTTGATTCTACTCTGACCCACATCCATTTTTCTTTGTGTTTGAAGTCATCTTTAGCTTTAGAAACCGACACTTAAATCAAAATGCCAAAACAAAGGGTTCTCATTACGACACAGCTCAGATCCTAGGAGAAGCAAACGAACGACAACCAATTCGTGTGAGTGGTGAGTGAATCCAGATGAGGATAAATCCCACAGAGAGCGTGTGTGTGTTACCTCAGAATTCAATTTTGGTGGCTGAAATTGGAGAAAAACCCTTCATTTTGTCTACCCTTCTGAGTTAAGAGTGACGTGTGTTGAAAATCCTCTGATACTCGCATCCAAAAACCCCAGGGATTTCAACGGGCCTTGGACCGTCCATCTCTCTCAGCAAGTGTGAAATGGGCTTCATCAAATCATGTCCAGTCCTCCTGATTCTATCCAATGGATCCAAACTGGTTTGGTCTGGTTATTGGGATGTCATGCTTTGAGATGTGTTGAAGCAGTCTTGGCACTGTCTGTTCTCTGCCTGTTATATTGCCTTGTTTTACATCAACTCCATATGACATGCTTTGAATAACCCACCAAGCGCTTCGGAAAGTGGATTATTCAGAGAGAATTTATAACACACACTGGCACTGGAGAACAGACATGTGGGGGAGTGCTCCAAACATATGCAACAGTCCGAAAACTGACTGATTGGAATTCTCAGAAAGCCAGTACGCAGCCGTCTCAACAGCCCAAACTCAAATCATCCCAAACTCAGCACGGAGACAAAATTAACAACAGGGCTTTTGCCCTGCGGGGTCAAGACCACGCACCATAGCCGTGGTCCTTCCTGGACTCCTGTCTCAGTGCTTCTGTCAGCACAGCAAGCACTCCCCATCTATCATCTCCATTGATCTGCACTAATGACAGATGGTCGTTATGGGTGGGGGAGACAGATTGCCTTCAGCACAGCATGGCTTCACAGACATGTTCAGGCAGCACAGACTGCGCGTGTGTTCTCTGGGCGTACTGGAATATTTGATATCTTATTTCCTCTGATAAACAAAGTCTATTCTGACTTCACATTCATAGCAAAACTCAGAGAGAAAGAGAGAGAGCAACGCTGCTTTAAGATTTGAGGCATTCAGGCAGGAGCCAGGAGCAAAGGATAAATGTTTAATTCACGCCGAAGAAAACATCGTCAAACCGTGGAATCATTAAAAAAAAAATCCATACTAATGCGTACATACTGCTTTTTTTTCTCAGTGTGTCCTTCATATCAATGTCTCCCTGGCTTAGTGTTTATGTAATTATCAAAGAGGAACATCTGTCTCAGTTGAAAGAAAGCAATTTTTTTAGCCACCTAAAATCCCATTACAGAATCTGGGTCACTAACCCATTCACTCATGTAATGTACTCAGACATTATCCAGATGCATGGCATGTGGAACGGAGCAAAGATGCTCACTTTCCACAACAACATTTTGCTGAATTGTTGCATGTGATGCATTTTGTATGGCACTGCTTCACAGACATAAAGTGTGTTTAAAGATGCACAAGCCATGTGTGCGCCTCAGCTGCTGCTCTATGAGTTAAGATGGGATGTGAAAGCCTGACTGAAGACCAGCATCAGCAAAAGCTTTGCCTTGTTCTCCAGTGTTTATGGTGATTGCTAGACAGCATCGAATATTATGTTCAATAAGGAAGGAATCGATACCAATTATCAACTTTTCAGTTAATCAGCTGTTTCAGATAAATGTTTCAGCAGACCTCAAGAGCTCCTCCAGAAGATGGAGATGGAGGAAAAACCATTATGACCTTCTTGGGACTGGAATTTGTTTTTGTAAAATAGTTTAATTACTGACCATACAAACAGAGTCCATTCAGAAAACAACCAATAATGAGTAAGGTCAAAACCCTCTTCAATACGTCCATTCGTACATCCATTACCTTGGCTGCTTTGTACCCAAACAATGTTGTGGGGGGTCTGCTGGAGCCTATCAATAGCATGCACAGGGAAAAGGCAGAGAATACATCCTGGACAGGTCTCAAGCCCGTCACAGGGCATACACATCATTCAGTCTCATCTTAGAGTCTCCAGTTGGTTTAAACAAGAGATATTTAGGGATTTCAGGAGAAACCAGAGCATCTGGAAAAATGCATGCAGTCACAGGGAGAGCATGCAAACCAGGACTTTATTGCTTTGAGGCATCAGTGGATTTCATCTATCCATCCCCCATCTACAGTCGTGTCATGTTACAAAATCTATATGTTAATATACACAATACTTTGAAAACAGAATCTAAACAACATCAAAGTTGATGATGAGATATCGATGCAGATGTTGAGATGATGATGTGGGATCATGAGAGGGTTGTTCATCCAGAGGACCCCATATCCTCAAGCTGCTATGGCTTTCTGAGGCAATTAGCACAGTGTTGTGTTTCAGGTCACATAGCTCCTTTTGTTTATTAACTGTGAGCCTTGAAAGACTAGCTCTAACTAGCTCTCTATGATTTATTCATAAGAGTATGGATCTGCATAAAGGCATCGCAATGCAGCAGGCGAGCTCTGGGAGGTCAATAAGTGGTCAATACATATTGTGCTTACATGGGAATAATTCATCATTCTTTGTGACTGATCATGTCAGAGGACATCAATATTCAACTTCAGTTACCACTCTTATAAGTGTGCAGGGTAGGCGAGTTGTCATTATTTCACCCGCTTATTTGATGCATTAGCAGGTTTTTCTGGTCGTGAGGTCGACTGGATCAATTATTCTGTCCTGGAGGAGAAGGTCTACCCACAGAAAAGATTTACACATATGAATAACAATGTGAAAAGAGATATAGCTTTGTGCAAAGTGTTTAATGCAATCTACACTTCTTAAGTTGAATAAAATACAGCCATTTGAACAGAGTAGGATTAATTTATCCCTTTCAGCATGCACAGCTGCAAACAATCTGCATCCTTCATGATGACATGGACTGTTTGTACGGGATGCATAATAGGTTCTAACTCATTTACTCATTTTTGAAATGTTCAAAGATGTATACCTCAGTAATGGAAAGGAAATAAAGGAGAGCAGCTTAAATCAAAGGGTGGCTAGCTAAAAAAGCCAAATGGGGTGAGCAGTCAGTAGTTGTTGTGCAGAACAAGAGCAGACTTGCTATTAATTTTGGATGAATGAGAAAGTTCAATTGAGAATGAGAAAGTTTAGCAATTTCCACAGATGTAAAAAGTTATCTGTCTGCAGCACATATAAATTCTGCAGGGGTGAAGAGTTCAAGCAGTGTTGAACTACGGCCATGCTTCCAGCAGCTGTGTTCGGGCCCCAGAACAAGAGGCTGCGATGTGCAAACCTTGTTCACTGCGTTTAGCAGTAAGAATAACATCTATAATTCAGAGCAGTTATTTGGGGAAAGGTGGAGCTACAATGGCAGAGTTGTCCCAGTCCAAGCTAACCACCGACATCAGCTTAGATCCCAAGAGCATGTGCCCTCAGTGGCTCCCAGAGGTCTCCAGCAGCCAGCAGGGCCCCCTGGACCCCGGCACCAGCTCTGTGATTTAGCTGAGGCCATAAAACTCTAAATGGAGATGGGAGGCTAGTTGCTTAATTGACCTTTATTGGGCTTTCTGCTTCATTTGAAGACTGGATATTAAATTAACATGATAATTCAGACCCAGTGTGTTAATGCCACCCCCCCTCTACATCCCCACCCCCCTAAATTTTAATATCACCCTGTAACTTTTATGGCCTCCATTGATTTAGCACTGCTTTTTATTAACTGGCTTTAATTTTCCATATTGGCACACACTTACACAAAGAAAGTTTTATTCCAATTGAGCAGCGCACTGTCACAGGATTGGGGGTTTATGAGGCCATCACTATGAAAACCCTCCCCTATTCTTACAGTGACATATAGGCTGTAACACGGAGCTGAGCTCTAATGTGTGCAGGGCAGCCAGGGGCTCCGTTACTGGAGCTACAGTACACGTGTCAGAAAGGTTAGTGGAATGGTTTAATTATATACCTGGACAAAGAGTTGTACATGAACACTGACAGGACCGCTTATTCATAAGAAAATGAATAAAATAATAGATAATGAGATAATCGATCAGTATCATAATTCAGAGACAAAACTAGCAGGACAGAAATAGTATGACATGTAATACTCAGAAGGACTTAGTCACACTGATAGTGTATGGTTCACACCATAAGGTTCAAGTGCTGGGTGAAACAGTGATCACTGGTTAAACTTGGATTTCTAATATTCTCGACACTGTTACCGCCCTATCTGTCACCCTATCCCATGCCATTATATGTCTTGAGGATCTCACAATTCTGCTGAATGCAAAGTTGCAAACTTTTTTATTGTGCTGACTAGAGAGCTCCTTATGACTATAAGGATTTACATACCACTACCGTTAAAATTATGCAGAACCCCAAGATATTATGGATGGGTTTTGTGTTCTGGGTTTTTGGGAGGAGGAGGCTGAGAGAGCGCTACTGTCCTCTGGTGGAAACACTGGACCTAGCATTAGATTGAAACCTTGATTTCAGCATTGAGTCAGTTTAACATTTAGTCAACAACACAGTATTCACAACTGTTGAGCACAAAAAATTAATACCTTAATATGAATTTGTTATGGACGTACATTAAGCATTATTATTTTCATTTTTTTGCCAAAGATTTCCATAGAGACTATCGAGTATTGATCCATTTTTTGACGCCCTGCATATGTTGGGTTAACCACCTGAATTCCCCTGATGGGACCTCCCTAAGGGATCAATAAAGTCTCTATCTATCTACATTATTGGAAATGTTGTCCTGTACTGCTTATTTATCACATTCCTCATTTTTGCACCTAACACCAAAACAAATTCCTCCTACCTGCATATCCAAGATGTATAACCACTTGGCAATTCAGACTCTAGTTTAATGAATGCTTTTCAGGCTGGGGAACAGCCAAGTTTGCTCAGGTTTATTTAGAGATGTCATTTGGCCTACAAATCAAATAATATTGAAAATAACACAGCAATAAATTATTTGGACTCTAAAGTGAGAATCCTGAGTGGAGTGATGACCATGGCGGAGAAAACATCTGATTAAATATATTGGAAATGATGCACACCTTTGCATCATATCAGAAAAATACTGAAATGTTGATCTGAGATCATAGATCTGTGAAAGCACAAATGCATATGCAGTGCATGCATACACCCACACACACTCACACACACACACACACACACAGTTGCCACATCGTAATATAGAAGACAGAGAGGAGTTATATTACAGATCAAAACATTTTGCAGTGTCTGATGTACGCATGAGTTAGCCTCAAAGCCATACTCTGAGGAATGTGTGCGTGCGAGAGAGAGTGAGAGCACTTAAAATGTAGATGGGACAACTCCACACAAATACACACTAGACAGATAGGGACACACACTGCCAGTCTGACAAAAAGCCAATAACCCACCAGCACATTAGAGGTGAATTGCTTCCCGGATGCAGCCCCTTTTCCCCCCTCTCTAAGTGGATGCATTATCATTTTGTCTGTCACAAAAAGAGGAGCCAAAGAATATGAATATGCGTTTACATCTGTCTTCCATTAATATGCATGCCTGAATCCACATCTCAACACAAAGCCAATTTTCTGGCCATCTGGGGGATGGCTGGTAGAGGTAATGAATATTCTTTATGAATATGTTTTATTTTGCGAGGTGGCGATACATCATGAGTATGCCACTATCATTCTCCCCTTCTCTCTCTCTGCCTCGCTCAGACGCCGGGAACCTTCACTGCACAACTTGATGAGTTTAATTAGACCATATAGAGACGGGATGGATGGATGGACAGATGGAGCGAAGGCTGGAATTAAAAAAATACCTTTTACACTCTCTCTCTCTCTCTCTGTCTCTCTCTCTCTCTCCCTCCCTCTCTCTAATAGCAGCCATAATAAGCCACACACCTGCTCCTAACAGTGATGCTAGAGAGAGAAATACGGCTGAAGCTAATAGCTATCATGACTTCTGCAGTAACTAGTCTATAGCCCTGATGTTCATTTAATTACAAAAGTAAATTATGACTGAGGAGCACTTCATAGAATACTCATTGCTTTTGCCACATTTCCTGTTTCCTGTGCTCAGGGTTGCACGAGCAAATTCCTCTTTGAAGAAGTTTCATCAGTCAGGAAGAGCAGAGGAAGAATCCCTGCTCACAGTCATAAAATTACCTTTACAAGATTTTGTAAAATACTACAATGAGTTTTCACTTCATAAAATGTTACACAATTATCTCGTAATTTCTGGTGTAAATCCAGAGGACTACACCTCCGCCATGGGCTGTGTTGCCGTACACGCTGCCTAATTACAGGGCGGCTGTGTTTTTATTGCACAGAGTTCAGAAACGAGGATAGAGAGGTGGAGCGTAGGATAGGTCGGCCTGTAGGCACCTTTATGTGTCACATCGATGATTTAGACGTCAGTGACAGTATTACTGTTGCTCGCTCGTCTCTGGGGCCTTGGCACAGTCCATTGGCTGGTGGTGTCCTTTAATGATTTATGATTGAAGTTAGCCTGCAAGCTCCCCAGAGGATCCCCCAGAGCGAGAGGCACGGGGAGTGACCAGCTTTATGGCAGGACTGGGAATCAATTATGCTAACGGTGGCTAATGAATGCACTTGAGGGAACTGCTCCCCGCACTCAAGGGCCATTTTTTTCCATTTGTATATTGATGGCAGAAGGACAGTGGCCACTTTCATCTGCCCGTGATGGAGCACTGTGGAATTACACTTCTGTGTGTTCCCCTCACTCTCACTGTACATCGCCTTGTTCTTTTATTTCTTTGCCTATATGCATAAAGGCTTTATATTTAGCCTATAATATCATTATAACCAAACCCTCAACCAAACACTCATAATCTTTTTGATAGTCTGAAGTCATTTCCTATTAAGGCTCTTTTGCGGACGGTGGGTGAGGAGTCCTGGACGCACTCCAGTTCCTCCCCCTGGACCCTGTGAGGCACTGTATGGTTTCCGAGGAATAATGGCGAGGCCTTTTACTGCCACCAAGGTTAACATGCATTAAAGCCATCTGTTTGCAAAGATGGACCTCTGGCAACACTCGCTCTCAGTCCACCAAAATGCATTAAGGTAAATAACGCCAGACCGAGAGAGAGAAATCACTATGTCCGATGCGTCTCGGTGAAGTAAAGAAGGCTATGAATATGAAATGTGTTATGAATAAATAATGTGTCTTGGTGACTCTGCAAAAAAGGACTGGAAGCGAGATCAAGGCTTTCTCACAATGCTTGGGGGGTTGTCTTCTTTATTCAATGAGAAAATGAAAGTGATATATGAATAATTTGACATGTTTATGGAAAGAGCTTGTTCACTTTCTTGCCGCAAATAGGATGAGAAGATGGATGGATCTCATGGCGGTCTGCTGAGTTAGAGAGGAGATACACCTGGCTTCAACTTTATAGTACGGGCTCATGTGGTGTCCATTTACTCATTTACTGTAACTACTGGCACATCTATGTCCCATAGTTTTATCTTCATTGGTTGATCAATCAATAGTATCGCCTGACAGCAAGAAGAGCTTAGGTTTGAATCCCAGTGGGACTGAAGGTCTTTGTGTGGCGTTCTCCCTGTATTTATGTGCGTTTTCTTCAACACTTGGAAAAAAGCATGTTTAGTAGGGGTGTAAAAATATCAAAATCTCACAATATTTCAATTTCAATTTATTGTGGTATTGTAAGGCATGCCAGCAATAAAAATATATACTATATTTTATTATATATATATATATATATATATATATATATATATATATATATAAACAGAAGCTTTTAAACAGAGGATTTTAGGTAACAAGGCAGGAAAGGTCCCTGCAGAACTGCACCTCATAGGGTGGAAAATAGCATACTGGTTAGCGTAATGGCTAATCTCAGATTGTCAAATTTCCGATGGGGCCTGAACGCCCTTGTTTTGGTATGGACATGCCACGGAGGGAGCGCATAATAAAGAGCATATGAGTGCTGGAGATAGGCAACAGCACACCATCAACTGGTAAGCAAGAAATTGAGTGGCACCATAGATGACTGATCAACCTCTGAAGCAAAATCCTTGACATTGTGACCGGTTGAGCTAACACGTGCACATACATGTGCCATTCCAGTGGTTCCAGTAACTGCTTCAAAAAAGTCAATTTTTTTTTCTAAATAAGTTAGTTTAATAAAGCCCCAGAGTGTCATACCTGAGGAAGTTAAAGTTTGGGCACAAATAAACTTCCAGAAACTTCTGTGAGTGACGCTATCACTCAGTGGAATAAACAGACAGAGGCAGACAGGCAGTGTTGGAGGCTCCCATTAATTTGATCTGGTGACATTTTCCTCTCCAGCTCCTCGGGGGAAAAGAGCAGCAGAGAGGGAGTGAGGGAGTTGGAAGAACGAGGTGTCAGGGAGGCAGAGATGGAGGAAGAACTGGAGAAAGAGGAGAGAGACAGAGAGAGGGGGAGAGTTGGCCAAGGAGACACTAATGAACGCAGACAACAAAGACCCTAACCTGAGCTCCGAGCCCCTGGAGACACGCAGAGGTTTCTCACTGGGTCAATAAAAGCACTGGACCGTGTCTGCGTCGGCTTGCCCTTCAAGCACCCGCTTAACTGCAGAGGGAGGACTTTTGTTCAAGGTTGCTGGAGTTAAAGGGGAACACCACTGAATTTTATATCTGGAAAAAATGGGATTCAGACACCAGCTGTCGGCGAAGGGAGAGAAAAGATCTGTGACATCTTGTTTGCGCATGGTGTCAAGGACATAAAGAATTCATCCAGAGAGAAATGGAAAATATTACGCTGAATATTAAAGCTGAACTTTGTAAAATGGATTTTGACACAGATCATTTTTGGCTTCTCTTATTGAGAGATTCTCGAAAGGAGCGTTTGATTGCATCTAAAGGCAAATCAATTCTTAATTTAAGAACTAGACAAAAGTTATAAAATCGAGTTTGAAGAATAGCGAGGATGGGTATACAGTATTTCCCACTGGATATGTCAGGGTTAATTCCTCCAAGAGAGCAGCGCCACATCCCACTGCCAAATCAGAGGAATGCAGCAGTTAGAGGAAGGAGAGCAAGGTTAGCCAAAATCAGCATGATGAGATATTGACTCTTGGCTTGTAATTGCATTTTATGCACCAAGTGGCAAACAAGATATCACACTGTTCATAATCCTCAGTGTCCCTGAGCGCACACACACACACACACACACACACACATCCATATATATAACACACACACCTCCCATGGACTCCTTCTTCTCCTTATTAACAGGGAATATGGAGCCATATGTGTGTGACGAGAGTCTCAAGTCTAGGGGTCTTCACACCAAGACTCACACCTGAGGAGGCAACACGCACACACATATACACACACACACACGCTGGGAGACACATACTCCGTTGCCCCACTAAGCACCCCCCTGCACCCCCCACGTCTGACATATGTCACTCCCAATCTGTTCAGTAGGCCACACATCGCTCCGGTGTCGCTCTGGAGCAGAGAGCTGCAGAGGGGGAAGTTGGGCAGAGACTGTAAGAGAGAGAGCTGGAGACAGAGTGAGAGGGCACCGAGGGGCAGAGACTGGGAGACGAGGAGGGCACTTAGGAGGCAGGCTGAGCTGCTGCTGGTGGCTGTTCGCTATCCTCTTCCTGCTAATTGCCAGTTTGGGAACAACACCATCTGTTCTTTAAGAAAGTCAGATACACAGTCTAAAAAAGATGCCACCGCTCCTGAATACATTTCCCCGCAAGCCAAGGCAAATAACTCAGCAGCCTCAGGCTTCTTTCAACACCAAGGTCCTGCAGGACACCGGCTAGACAGACATCTGCTAGATTTGTTCAAATGTTTAGGGGGCTTGAATCCAGTCCTGGGTCTCTGCCAGCCACTCTTAAATAATGTAAACACTGGATGATGAAGACAGTAAAGAGAGAGTTAAATCACTGAAGGAAGGATCCACCAGCAGCTCTGATTTCACCTGTAAACACTGTCTGGAGCCTAGAGGTGAAGGACAAATGGAAGTGGATTGCCATCATGTGGCTGAGTAATGCAATCACTCGGAGGAAAATGAGAACCTGGCATGTCTCACTTGAATTTTTATTATCCTCTCTGATTCTAAAATTAGCCAAACAAAAAAAAATCTGGAGGAAAATTTGCCCTGAGAGACATAATGTGGCTCCTTTTAGAAGCATAAATGAACATGCAGAACTAACTGTGCAGCTGCAAACGATATAGAAGTGCCAGATTCTGGAACAGCTTTTCCCCCTGAGCAATCGCACTCTTAAACTCCCATTAACCTCCTCCAAACACAAACACACACACAAACAGACACTTATTCCTCAAAGTCACACCCACACCCATACACAAACAGAAAACAAAACAACTGCTGCTGTTTATTTTGCCCATGTATTTTGTCCCTCATGTTTCCATTCTGCTGTGTAGATATACGAGTATGGAGAGTAACAATAAAATGTACCTTAAAATCTGCTTAATGCTGAGACAGGCCTACATTTTTTGCAATCAAAATCTGGCCATTTAAAATACCACCACTCTACCACTTGTCCTTCTTTAAATAAATGTATATTTCTATTGAACTGATAGAAGCAAAACAAAGAAAACCATTTAGCTGCCAGAGAGGAAGGTTGTATCATTTGCATTTAACTGGGAGGAGAGAATCTATAGCGGCATCAGCTGTACCAGAAAACATAAACCAGATCATCTTGGGATTCTAGGCACACAGCTCAATGCAATGACCGTGTTTTACATCGCCAATCTGTTACAGTGGGATCTCCCCTGCTTCAATCCCATGGATGATTAAGCGTGATAATTAAGGTTTTTGGACATTTTCCACAGAGGAGCAGACGTGGCAGCTGGTGACATTCATGCATTCCCAAACACGGAGGAGGGAATTACAATGAGGCCTCCATTCATTTCAGCGATCACAAAGTCTGCTCTTGGCATCAGTTCAAAAACAGTCAAGCTGTTGTTGAAAAGGACTATTTGTGGCCCTCTTTGTTGCAATGTAGGCAATGTACCTTGATCTATTTGGGGAATGATAGAAACCACAGAAAGCAGCCAAATATTTGTTTCTTTCCAGCAGGGAAACATTACCCAGGAAGGAAACCATGGAGATTATCAAATTAACTACTTGTTTGATGCTTTGGTTCAGATCTCCAGTAGGCATGGCACGATATTACAGATTTTACAACTGTTTTATAGCTTGTCTTTTCTTGGCCTGATAAGAGTTTTAAATAGAGGTTCAGTGGCCCTGCAAATAATTAGTGTGTTCAAACAGCCAAACTAATCACTCATGAATTATATTGAAATGTTACCACCTTTAAATAATGATATAACTAAATGTTCCCTGAGGAATCAATTAAATATTCAGATTCTAATTTTGGGTACCATGTTGCTGCAGTGGAATATAAAGGGCTAGATATAAAGATATATAAATGACTAATTGTAAAGATATATAAAGATATATAAATGACTAATCTGTAAAGCGCTTTAACTTGTTATAAAGACTAGAAAAGATAAACATGCATAGAGGCTGATTACACTCAAGATTGTCCCTAGGATAATGAGGATATTTTCAGACCTATTATCTGTCCTTGCCCCATGCACCCCGTTGATGAACATCTTAAGTATTATATACAGTCTATGGTTACAAAGCACGTAAGATAGTAGGTGGACTCATGGAGGGAAAAAAATATTCAAGCCCATCACAAAAGAGCCCTTGGTATAGGAATAAAGAAAATCTCTACATTATTCAAACTATTGTACCGAAGTATAAGAGTACAGAGTTTAAGTGAGAGTTTAAAAGGCCATACCAGTACGATAAAAGGTCCGAGAACGAAGAATTACGAAGGTTTTACGTAAGACTACAATCATCGCCTTTAGGTCACTCCAATGACTCGGTTTCCCAGAATGCACTGGGGCAGCGGAAACGCCTTGGACTCCATGGAAACGGTGCGCTGGCGTGCTAGCCTGGCTACAGAAGCAGGAGCGGCTCTCGGCTGATTAATTTACTGCATTTCTGCTGCGATGAGCCGCACACCGGACGCCCGGGCGAGGTAAGAGACAAGTCCGCAAGTCTTGACAGAGTCACTGGTCACATAGGAAAACATGCGCGGTGGCTATACACCGAATTAACGACAGTTTTTTTTAGCGAGAAACAACCCAGGAAAGCAGCTAGCTGTTTATTAGCTTGAGCTGTAAACCAAGTCACCATATCAGTATCCTACAATATTCTGCTTCGAGTAGAGCAAAAATGCAAGCGATCCATTCGAGAAAATGCTTTCTTGGTGAATGATACCAACTCTGATTGGCAATGTTTACGTCACGTAAGGTTTTTATGTTCTGTGTGTTTTTCGTAATCAAAAGTGATAAACGGGTTTCTTGTAACTCTTACAGATAGATTTTTCTTACTCTTATTTGTGAAATTCTGTGCTTATGTGAATAGTGCTGCAAAAGTAAATGTTTGTTCTCTGGTCAAAGGGAGAATATAAATATGCCAATCACATTTTGTAAAGATGAGTGTTTTTTCTCGAGATAGTCCATTTTCTTCCCACAGTCTAAAGACATGAATGTATTGGAAACTAAATTACTGCCGCGTTTGCCATGTGTGTGCTTTATACAGACTCTATTAGAGCTCCAGACCACAGTCAAAGCGGATACAGCATTGGATGGCTGGTTGTATGTATGCTGTTGGAAGTTGACTGTGCTCACTGCTCTCTCCAGGGACAGCCAGACGAGAAAGATCCAGGAAAACATCACCAATGTGGAGAAGCATTTCGGCCAGCTGTGCCAGCTGTTTGCTGCCTATGTGCGTAAAACTGCCAGGCTACGAGACAAGTCAGACGTCCTGGTCCGGGAGATCAGCCAGTACGCAGACACAGAAACGCCTAACCTGAAGAGAGGGATGAAGCAGTTCGCTGACCACCTGGCCAAGGTGGAAGACTACCGCCAGGCTGAGGTAAAGGCTTTCATTTCTTTCTTCACAATGTAATGTGAACCTGTAGGAACATAACGCGTGTTATTATTTACTCATGTAGGTGGAGAGACTTGAAGCCAAAGTTGTAGAACCTCTGAAGAGCTACGGAGCCGTGGTGAAACGTAAAAGGGTAAGTGTTGGTCCTGCATCGCCATCAGCGCTGGTTCCAAATAAGCCAGGTGACAGTTAATCAACCTCAGCTAGTCTCAGTTTTGTATATATATAATTAAAGTGCTTAACTGGAAATAAACTGAAGATATCCATGTCTATTTTGTCTTTCTTACTCATTAATATCCAGCCATTATCTTGCCCGCTTTTGCATGGTGTCCAGCTCACACAGAGTGAAAGCAGGAAATACACCCTGGACAGGCTGCCAGTCCATCACAGGGCACACACATCATTCTTTACAATTAAGAGCCTCAAACCAACCGAACTATCACGGTTATGGACAGTGAAAGGAAACTGTACCTGGAGAATACGAGCAGCGTCAATGCACACATTAAATCATCAGAAGTGGCTTGGGATGCAGTGTCATTTCCACGAATAGCCACATGAGGGCAGCATCGATTCAATGACTACTCTGATCTGCTCTGACGCGTTGTCTCTGCCTCTCTGTGTATTATACTAAAATTATTTTCTGGCTGAATTATACTTCAAAAATAAATATCAAGTTCACAGTTTATTCGTGACTTTATATTGGTGCTCTTGCCAAGACATTTTTAAAGAAATGTCTGTTTTTTTTCTGTTTTTTTCATAACTAATGTACTTGGATGTCTACCAGAGTAGGAAGTCGGTGCCAAAAAGACATACAAGGTATTTCTTGTATGTCTTGAAAAAAGCTTGAAAAAAGGTTCCAACTATTTAAGCAATGAAAAACTGAAACTAGTAGTAAATCTCTCTGTGTGGTTGTATGAAAGCAGTATATTATTCTCTAATTCTTTTTAACACTGCCAACTGTTTCAAATTAAAATCAGCCAATGTCTGCACATCAGGGAGTGAGCAGAAATGCTTTGTTGGATAATGTTTTTTAACTTCCCAGAAATCTATGAAAAATTCACATCATTCTTCATTCCCTTGCTAACCACTGCGTCCATGTGTGCTTGTGCCTCCGTGCAGGAGGATCTGAAGACCACTCAGAGTGCCAGAGACAGAGAGGCCAAACAGATGGCTCAGCTTGAGAGGACCCGACAGAGGAACCCCTCCGACAGACAGATCATTGTATCCTCGGCTTGTTTTCACAAAGACAAACGACTTTTAATGCCGCTTCAACAACCACTCAATTAACCTCCCCAGCTTCGGCTGAAGCAATGTTGCAAAAAATCTGCTAGTTCCCTTTGAGTGTCCTCCCGTCTTGCAGTGTGCGTCAGGTTGCAGGGTCTTCCTGCACAAGTAGGTTAAACAAATGTTGAAAATGATGTTTTCTTATGATTCCTTGACCAAGCCTCCAGTCTCAGGTGTGTCCTGTGTAACCCGTGCAGCTCCTCACTGGTCATGTGTAACAAAGTGTAACAACTTCAGCAGGAACCAGTGAACCTAGGTTGTTTGTTGCCCACAGGTCAATGGTTGCTTGGCTGTCAAGTGTTGTTGACAGACACAGATCTATAACACACTGTTGTTAATCTTGCACATGCAGTGTAATGTTATTTTTCTCTGGAACCACTGATCTATCTATCGATCTGAGTATTAAGTTCAGACAACAGACAAAAATCCAAAGACAAATATTCATATTTTCCTTTTTCCTATATTCTATGTCTCAGTCCCTATGTAGTTACATCACACGTCCCTCATCACTAAAGGAATTTGCCTTTAACTCAGGAATTAACTGTTAACTTTGCTGTCAACTTTGTGAAATGTATGTACAAGCCTCTGCTAAAAGGTGTTCAGTGACTGACAGATTGATTTTGCACACGGTAAGTGGTCTATACCGAGCGAACAGGGAGTGGCATGTTTTATACGTGTTTTTAAGGAGTTCAATCATGTGCAAGTTAGAACTGCATGCATTAAATGTCAAATCTGCAGAGGCAATTAGTTCCCTTCCTGCAGAAGCATGTGCAAGTCATGTCTGAAGGGCTCTTGCACACAGGTGGAGTGCGTGGGTGTGGTACGGCATGCGTGATACCAGACTTTTTTTTCTTTTCCGAAAGCCTCCGGTTATCACCTCAATCTCGTCTTGTTTTCAGATATGCGTGCAGTAAGTCCATCTGCTTCTCTTCATCAGGCTGAAAGCGAGCTCCAGAGAGCCACCATGGATGCCACGCGGACCACCAAACAGCTGGAGGAGACCATCGACGAGTTTGAGAAGCAGAAGATCCGAGACATCAAGGTCTCTCCGCCTGCTTTAAAGTCTGGCTGGGCAGAGCGAGAACACCCCTTCGTATCATAATCCATTTAATTCAGCTCTAATGAAATGAACATCGGGGGTGGAAAATTGAAGTCAGCCGAAGCCGGGGAAGCACACGGTGGTGAATTACCACGGTGCCATTTTTAACACCTGCCCACACCATCTACTCCTCCATCAGCTGGTCCAAACTATTCTGGTTTTGTCATTCCAGACCTCTTGTTCGTGTCTTGCGGCCGCCCGGCTGCTATGATTCGTCATAAATGCTGGCAAAGCCCGGTCCCTATTCAGCACTGAAGTGTCATTCCCCTCTTTCCGCACACAGAAAATCTTTGGCGACTTTGTGAACGTGGAGATGTCATTCCACGCCAAGGCCTTGGAGGTGTACACCCTGGCCTACCAGAGCATTCAGAGCGTGGACGAGGAGGAGGACCTGGAGGTAGGCAGACGCTGGCGGCTGCAGAGAGACGGACGGCGGCGTCGGTGTCTCTGAATGTAGGCCGCGGTGACGGCTCAGGATCTGCACCCGCCCTCTACCGTGCCCCGTTTGACCCCGCGGTTATTTAACTAGTCAAAGCTATTGTGGCTTTACGCATCCATTAGTCACGATTGCTCACAGTCCACACCCTGCGACTGATGTGGTAACATAAAAGTAACATGCGGCGCGTCCCACACAATTCAGTCATGCTACCTGCTCCGCTCTGTTTACTAGTTGGTTAGAGAGGTCCCGGCCAGCCTATTTTAAGAGACAAAGTCTGTTGTGAGAAAACAAAGGCTCAGCAATACAAGCGACATACCCCCCCAACACACACACACACACACACACACACACACACACACACACACACACACACACACACACACACACCCCTCCTCCACCCCCTTGCCATCTCATCTGTGTGTTTTTGCACTGAATCATCCTCCCTTCCATTCACATTGAAGTGAAACTCCTCAACCAGACGAGGCTGTTTTTTAGTGACTCATAAAACAAAGCATGGGAGATTGAATCATCCGATAAAAGAAGCGAAAAAAAAAAGACACAGCGACAGGCATGAAGATAATCCTGATCAAGAGCTTGCGAGGAACCCACACTGAAAAGCATACGTATGGCTTTTAGATGCCCTCTGGTATGTTATCAATGGCACACCAGCCCGGCAGCTTTGTTTCTCCATGTCTGGCATTTGTTTTTACATCCACGGGTAGCTTGTTTTATACCCAGAGAGGTGCGCGTAGGCATTGCTTCCACTCTCTCCTGTTTCTCTTGAACAAACGTGGCACCTACTGTCTTTGGCAGGTGTTCAGGAGCTCGCTGCACCCCCCCGACTACCAGTCACGCTTAGACATAGTGCGAGCTAATTCCAAAACCTCCCTCGATCGGACCGGGTCCTTCCTGAGTACGTCAGGGACTTTACAGGTAAGCGACAGACTCTGCTTTAGGAGGCTCGGTTGCAGGAACTCGACGTGTTCCCAGAAGACATTTGATGACATTTCTGTTGTGCCACTGCTGTTCTCCCTCCGTGACAGTTGCAGCGACTTTGCCATCGTCCCTTCATTCTTTGGCAATCTCAGCCGTCTTCCTCATACCAACAGCGACTGCTGCGTCTTATCACTTGTGTGTTTGCGCTCAGTCACCCCTGCCATCATTCAACCCAAACTGCCACACGTGTCATCACATGTCAGCTCGTCATGCATTACTCCCACGGTTCTGATTGCCCCACCACCTAAACAAGACTTGGGACTTTCAAGGCTCACCTGGTTCAACGTCTACACAGCCAAACTTGTTTATCTCAGATGCGTGTACAATGATATTTTGGAGGACCTGTCCCTGGTGAGGTTCCACAGGGGCCTGTTGAGACACCGTATCGTGAATCTAGAGACGTCCAGGGCTTCGCTCGCGGGGGCAGGTTGCCTCATGCGTCTTGCGCCACAACCTGAGATCATACTTTTGATTTCGACTCCGCAGACGCTGCCAAACAAGAGGCAAGGTGCGACTCGGGCAACAATCGCTAGAAAAACAGGAGGGCCTCTTTCCAGCAAGCATGACAGTGGCAGAGAGACGCTGTTAGGTTGACTTGGCAGTCTGTGGACGTGGGGTTGACTCGTGTTGATGTCGTGCTGCGTGAAACAACTGCTCAAGCACTACCTGCCTGTTGCAGTTGCACAGTGACTCTTTCTTTGTTGTCCCAGCAACAACGGGCCGGCAATCGGCAGGCGAGACGAGAGGAGGAGGAGGAGGAGGAAGAGGACGACGAAGAGGATGAAGACAGCACTGAAGAGGATGACGAGGAGGAGGAGGACTCGGACGATGATAATTGATGTTGCTATCCCTTTCCGTCCTGCATTTTTAGACATCAACAGCTTTGTCATTGCCAAAACCACCCCCATCGGTCGGTCCGAGCAGTATTGTAGTGAAACCGTGCTGTAGTTTACGTGATGCTTCGTTTTTAGCCGACCTCTGTCCTTCACATGTATCCCTGTTATTGTCTTAGCCATATTTTTATATACCAGGCCTTACATACTCAGTAGCATTACGAGTGACTTTTACTGTACAGTGTTATTCGTCTTTATAAGTAAATAAAAGAAAATAAAAAAAACACAACATGCAAATCAATTTTCACATTTTCCCAGCGAGACGGTTTTCTATAATAAGTACGCGGCGTACCCGGAGCCACTGTGCATAGAGTCGCCGGTCGATTGTTATTTTAGAAATAGTTCAGTGTGAATCAGTCTAAGTGACAGTCGTTACGAGACGACTGCAGTCGCAAGTGACTCATCTCTTCCACAGACGAGAGCGAGAGTGGTCCAGGCCAAGCCGGAGACATCTTGCACCGCGCTGTCTGTGTGTACCGCAGAGCGGGACGTATATACATGTGTGTGTATATGCATGTGTGTGTGTGTGTGTGTGTGTCAGAGCAGGCATGTGTTGTCTGTCACAGGCGAGGCTGCTGCTGCAGCCGCGGCGTCTGCTCATAGCGCCCATGTCTCCCTCGCATGAGTCACTTCGACGCATCTCATCGTCCCTCTGCTGCCCGTGTCATCATGAGTGCTTCTCCGCCCCTGGGCCTGTGCGTACAAACAGCGTTACAGGTGGATGCCGGTTTCAGTTGGACGGGGAAACGCAGGCGTGTTTGCACGCATGCAAAAAAAAACTTCAGTTCGCGCGAGCAATGTGGAGCTGGCTTTGGCTGCAGCAAACATCAGGGCGACCAAAACCTCCCCTGCAGCGACACTGATTATCTCAGCGAGCGTGAGATAAAAGCCGTGTAGGTGGTGTGTCATCAGCCCCGCGCGCAACAACACCTTAATGCATATAAAGGTTAATGTGTATGCAAACACGGCCACGCTAGCACTCTCTCCCTCGCAGCCGCTCGACTCTGGCGCGCCGTGGAGCTGAATGGCCTGCGTTGCAGTGAGTCATCACCCCATAAAGTGTGTTTGCGCCAGTGAGTCAGAGAGTTTTTCCAATCACAGATAAACCTAAAGGCTCCACTCCCCGATCACAAAGTAGACGGATGGAGGGTGACCGGCGAGAGAGAGAGAGAGAGAGAGAGAAAGGAGGTCTGAAGGGGAACAAAGGGAGGGAGTCGTGTGAGGCCAACAGTAAAAGAGACCAAACTTCGTGTTAGCCAAGAGTCAAAGGTACAAAAGAAGGCAAGGTTTAGGCATGAGTCATTGGCTGTAAAATAAAAAAAAAGCAAAAAACAAAGGCTGAAAAACAAACAGGGATATCCATGCATAGAACCAGATGTGAAAGGAAAGGATGAGGCGTATGGGGAAGGAAGAGGGACAGTCGGGAAAGGTCAGCCATAACCCCGGGTCCTTATCGTTGGCTGTGACTCACAGCCCCTCGGCGTCACGCCACTCCTATCAAATCCATCACCCAGGGCGCACGTCAGCCGCTGCACAGCCTCGTGCAGCTGCTTTCATACGGCGCGTCGCTCCCCTCCAGCCCTCTGCCACCGATCCTACTTTGCCAGAGGCCAACCCGCGCACCGCAGGGATTTTCCTTCCCCTCACATCAAATAAAGCACTGCTTCTGCCAAGTGCAGCTCCTGCAGAAAGTTTTCTACAGCCGCCAATAAATGCAAACCCCTGGGACTGTCATGACAAAGGCGAAAAGAAAACGAAGGGAAGCGAAGAATAATGCTCTCTCCTGATAATAGGAACCCACTCCTTTTGAATGAATGGAGAGGAGACAAAGGTGAATCACTTCCCCTAAGCTGCCACCAGAGGGTGATATCCAAAAGTTTTCTCACCTGGACTGTTTGGGCAACTGTGATATGAGACATCATGTTCTTTTCAAACCTGCTGGTTGCTGCAGTGTGTGTGTGTGTGTGTGTGTGTGTGTGTGTGTGTGTGTGTGTGTGTGTGTGTGTGTGTGCCTGTGTCTGTTATCAGTTACCTTTCTCAAGAAGCATTTTGAAAGCCACAGGAGTGAGCTTTGAACTGTGAGACTAAAACATCCGGACATGTTAAGTATTTTTAGCATGTTAAAACTCCACTTGATGACTGAATCATTTCAGACTCCACCCTCGTGAGAAGGCAATGTTTTGCAAACAATACAGAGCGTAAACAGCGTCTGAGTCTGGCTTGATACTGCCGGGGCTGGCCAGTCCTTTTCATTGGTACCTGGAATCCACCACATCAGCCAATGTGGGGGTTTTTTTGGTCTGCTTTGCCAGTTCAGCTCTGAGAAACAGGTGGGGATTTGGTATTCCAACATCAGAGTCTGAAACATATAAAGCTGGGTATTGATGTAACATTTCAAGGACACACCTTTCCATATTCTCCCCACACACACACACACACACCTAAAGCTACACATATTCTGTGAGAACGCACTGGGGGATTATCCACCCTACCCATCTAATGGAGTCAGTATCTGTGGTGCAGAACCCCATGATTGGCTCTCCTATAGATCTGACACACAAAGAGGTAAGGATTCCCTCCTCTCCCCGTCTGACTCATCTGCAGTCATCCCCAACGGCGCGCCTGCATCTGTGTGTGGGATTGACTGAGGGAGAAAAGACATGAATGTGTGCTCCTCTCTCTACCTGAACCGCCTCAGTCCTATTTGTGCAGGCGTATTATTTGGCCAGAGGAAGTGTTTCATGCGAAACGACATGAACTGTACGTGCATATGTCAGTATACGCGGCGTGTGCATGTGTGGCACAGACTCCTACAGTACAGTTGTTTGGAATATTAAAGACTGTGCCGTGCTGGCGGCTGTTATAAAATCGAGAGGCAGCATAGCCGGAGTGTGACTCACACACTGACTCACTGACAGTGCTGCCGTGGCGTGTGTATGTTTCTGTGCATGTGTGTGTGTGTGTGTGTCTCACTTTCAGCGGCTCCTCTGGCAGACCCACTGTGTGTTGCTGGTGTTCTAAGAACTCTGAACCCTGCCACAATCCCTGGATTTCACACTGGCAAACAAGGTTACATGTGTGTGTGAGTGTGTGTGTGCTGTGCATGTGAAACGGTCAGATGCAGGTGGTTGTGATCTTTGTCTCAGACTGTACCAATCCGGGTAAGCTGGTGTCTCGTATCGGCTGGGACACAGAACTCAATGGAAAATCGAATGTAGCACCGCGATGAAGTGAAATGTGACGCACAGGTCACTAAAACTTTATGATGACACTAGAAACCGTGGCACAGATAACAGAAACTTGCAAATCCAGGAATAGAAAATAAGAGCTAGAGAAGGATTCAGGCTCGTCTGATGCCACCATGTTTTTTCCCACAACATTACAGTAAATGTTGCTCCGAGACGATCACTACAACTGAATAATCACTTCTCATGTTGGCTTCTTTCCGATCCTGCTTTGTCATGCAGGCCCTGAAGTACTTTTACATATCGTGTTGTGGGAACAAAATGAACCAGAGATATCAGATTGTTCCTCTTCTTTTTTTTTTTCTTCCTCTCCATCCGGGACTACAGAAGTGCTGTATGTGCGCTTCCAGTCACATGTTAGCTATTACCAACATCGGAGACCTCGAGCCGCTCAGGAATGTCTTCATAACATCTATACAGGATGTTCTCCCCATCCTCTGATTTACACACACAACATGACAAGCGCTGTACCTGTTGTCAAGTGCTGTAAGTCATAACAGTTATTGTACAGTGTGTGTCCGGCATTCCAAGAAGTCAGGTATTAACGTAAATCAAGGGACGGCCCTGCTTTAAACAAGCGTACGGTATTGTAAATCCTTGTGTGCGGTATGTGTCAGCCTTGTGCCGATGTGGTCTGCCACTGTATATCATCTGATGATGATAAAGCAGAAAGTGACTTCTTACTTACTTTCTGCTGCTGCCTGATAGCAGCGTCGGCTGGATATCCCCGCTCAGCATAAATCACTGTTTGCAGAGAATCAGAGGGAAGTGAGAAACAGCGCGTCTGTTGCATATGATGTATGGTTGCATATCATGTCATAAGTCCTCATGGAAATAAAAGAGCGACCGTGCTTTTAAGAGTAAAGGTCACAATCACAGCTGCCACACAGCTATATATCCAACTGTAATATCATTGTCACGTATAATAGCGCAGGCACAACGTTTAGCAGCATGTGAACAAAATCGCTTGTTATTGTGTGTGAGTGTGTGTGTTTCCGTGAGAATGTATGCGCTGGACCTGATATGCAGCTTTGGCCTCATACTTTACCTGATAATCTACCCCCTCCACCCTCTGCCCCATGGCTGTTAACGATTTCGAAATCATCCGCTTTCAAAGGAATGGGAAGCAGAGACAGAGAAAAAGAGCACACACTTGCATCTGTGTGTTGCGCAAAGGGCTTATCAGACAGAGCGGCGTTGTGATCAGCGAGGGAGGCCTTGGCGCGGGCCTGATCAAGAGTGCGCCGTCGCTTCAGCCTTGGTGTGTGGGGCCGTCTGTGTGTGTGTGTGTGTGTGTGTGTGTGTGTCAGCCTTGTTTTTCTACCCCATGCCTCACATCAGCCTGGTATCAGCGGGTCATTCAGAATTGGCCAATCCTGCCAGGTGAGCAGCGAGGGTGTTTCCAGTCGATCAACAACTTCCCAGTATAAAGCTGTTGCTATCAGCTGTCAGCATTACAGTAAATGGCTAGAGACCTATCATTCAATTACAGCATCAGAGCTTTCTTTTTATGAGCTGAAACATTGTAAATGGTTTCTGGATCCTAAACACAAATGAATCGAACTTTTTAAAGTAGTTTTTTTTTAATTAGAGTAAGATTAGGGATCTTTTCCACCTGCCCACCCCTTCGCAATTAATTCAAAATGTTCATTATTTAGATGAGCTTAGTTCGCAGCCACCTGGTGTTTGTTGTTAGCGCTCGCTAACTGATCCACCTGTGAGTCGGGAGTGGAAGATGTGAAGCAGAAAGACAAACAGACAGGCTGAACACATGGTGACCCTCCTTTGTTGTTTATCTTACATTCATAGCAGGGCCGACGCCAACACAGGGAGGGAAGGCGAGCACAGAAGCTCCACAGACATATGTTGTTTGAGCTCCATGCCTTTTTTACTCGAGCAGGAGCCTTACTCTCACAGGTAAATATTACAATACAGTCGATACTGTCTTTTCTCTGCAAACACGAAAGCTCTGGCTGCTGCAGTCTTCACGTCTCAGGTAAGTCATAACTCACAAGAAAGTGAGAGGTGGCTGAATATCTGCCCCGGGTCATGAGGAGTGGAAAAAAAATATTGGTCTGCCCTCTTGCACAACAAAGGCAGCGTTCTCCTTCCACATTTTGAAAAATCCGAACAGAGCGTTTCCCTTGAACACCCCACCCCCCACCCCCTCTTCCTCTGCTCCTCTCCGGCTCCCCGGGCTGAAAAATAAAGTGAAACCAAAGACAAAATGTGACATGAGAAGCTGTCAGGCCCCGCTCGGGTCAACCGTGGGAGGTCAAATCTATGTCTGGAACCATGGAGTCACTGAGTGATGTGTTAAGTGTCTCTCAGGGACACTTTAGCACATGACAGCATGGTAAAAAGAGAGGGCGAACAGAGCGAGAAAGAGACTGTGCGTGTGTGTAGTGTGTTTGTGTGTGTGTGCGTGTGTGTGTGTGTGTGCGTGTGCGTGTAGCCACGTTTTCTGTGAGGTTGAGAGGAGTCCATCAGGCTAGCTTGTCCCTTGTGCTCATCTCATCCTCCTTGTAGACTTTACTGACCTCCCTGTGGTCCCTTACTGAGTATCACACATGTCAAAACACAGGCAGGAAGCCAGCTACAGCAGTCTAACCTGTCTTTTGAAAGCACACACACGCACACACATACAGGATGAAATCAGAGCTCCGTGACTATGACAAACAGAGGAAGACGCACAGAGATTCCCATAAACAGACAAGAGTGCACCGACTAAAAAATATCAGCCGACTTCATCAGCGGTAAACAAATGCTCTCACCTACACACACATACGTTTGTGTACACACAGATACACACACACACACATTGTAGCAGTGGCTAAGAGACAGCCTGGGAACAGCTAGTCCACTAATGAGGTCTATCCCATGAGGATTTAGTACTGCACAGAGGAATGCAGGCTCCCCGCTCTCATGACTGACCTGCTCACACACACACTCACACTCACAACTCACACTCACACACACACACACACACACACACACACACACACACACACACACACACATACACACACACACACACACACACACACATAGATGGAGCTACTTTACTGTCCGAGAGCTGCCCTCTTACACATGAATGAGAATTGAGAGAGGGCGTCCAAGAATAGGACACTTGTAATTTGGTGGGTACTGCATTAGAAACAAACATAACAAGCACACTGGGGAATTTGACACTGCTTTGAGATGAGAGCGAGTAGAGGCAGGAAGAAGGGGGGAATGGGCTAAGAAAACAGAGAGAGGAGAAGGAAAAAATAAACAAGGGCACAGAGGGGTCACGGAGGGAAGGCAGTGCAGAGACAGACGGACACTGAGTTATGGGGATATGAATCTCCGAGTTTTATTTGCACTTAACATTTGTTCTCGCGGACTGGCTCGAGGTTTGGATGTGAGAGCCAACTTTGGTGAGTTTACTCCAGAACAGCTCTGGTGTGTGGAGCAGACAGACCCCCGCGCTGGTGTCCTGACGGCGGTGCCGGCTGCTAGCTGATAGACGGACAGCATGGGTGTCCGTCTCTGTCACGACTCTCTCCGAGAACACTCCAGTCACAATCTGACATGAATTATTCTGCTCTTGAAAGTTTTCTGAAAGCCTGCGCGCTACAGTACGTAGTAGCACTCATGCACTCAGCCCAAACTATTTGGAGTGTGTATACATCATTTCAGAGTACACAAACTACTGTGTTCAGCTCTGAATATAAACACTGATTTCTACTGCTTGGATTAGCTGATCTAAAAACACCAGAGAGAAAGATCACAATGGACTTTTATGGCTTGATGGTTTAAAAATGAAATTCCAAATGCTTCTTTTTTATTGTCTTATAAAAGACGAGCTGTATGTGGACAAGTTGACATTTTGTGAGGCTGCGTTCAGCCCGGTGACATGTTGAAAGTAAAAGTGAAAATGTGTTGCTATTTAGTCAGTAATGCTTTATCAGTAACTCTAATCTTGTAAATTCTCAGAGGACCAGTTGTGGAACATGTGATGGACCGGTCCAGGGTGTAGTCCCTATGTACCAGAGACAGGCTCCAGGAGATCCCCATGATACAGTTAAGATACAAAGCCTGGTGGATGGATGATGTAAGGGGCTGTCCAAGGTCAGATCATTTGTGCTGAAAATCCTTGTGGCAGATTTTCTGTCCTTTAAAACCACAAACTTAAACCGCAGGGTGGCAAGAGCAGAAGTAAGGGAGAAGTTATTATCAGCGTCAGCATCTATGAACCACGTGCCGTATGCATCCATGCGTTATGGCGTCTTCACTGGATTAAAGAAAGATTTCAATGGGGGTCCAGAAATGTTGCCAGTGGGTAAAAAGTACTCTTAAAGCCTCTGATGAGTGCAGTGATCTGGTTAGCGCTAATTATGGCATATTTCATTAACGTTAGCCAGTGCGGTCTGTACGCTGACTACTGGCCTAAAAACGGCAGTGTGCAACCCATGTGCACCCGTCCCTGGAAATAAACAGAGCACCGCTGCTAATCGTCGCTGTGTCAGCCATGCGTAACACCATGTCACAGCCGCCGTGCATGCTGAATGCCTCGCAGGCCTTTGTTTTGGAAAATGTGGCAGGGGTTGCCATGGAGTACGTGTTTGATCTATTGTAATTAAGCGGGCCCATTGATTGCACAACGCTTCCCCCTGGCTTGTCTCCATCAGCGGGCAGCCCCGACTGGACGTTTCACCAAACATCACGTAAACCACTGTTTATGCAGTCGCCTCCCCACAATGGTTTGTCCTTACATGGCCTAACACGGATGAAAGGAGCACAGGAAGCGGAGGGCAATAAGTATCATGTGAGGATTTTTCAAAGCTGAGGTTTAGAAATGGGTTTGGATTCCGAGCATAAGAGCGATCATGAGTGTTAAGTGATTACTGTGTGCTGTGTGTGTGTCAGAGAGGGGTGAGAGAGAGAGAGAGAGAGAGAGAGAGAGAGCAGTTGTCACTTGTGTTATTTAGCAAACTAAAGCATAATGTGTCATAAAGGACATGAGGCTGAAGTGACTCCCGGAGTGACTCAAGGAACTTAATAACAAAAAATAATCAAGGCAAATTCTTCTGACTTGACGCTCCATTAAATCCATATGCAGCACTGTGTTTCACATGGAGGCACACGGTAATATAAATTGCAGCTCTGCGTGATGGGTGACTAACAACTTAAGTCATTATGGTCACTAATAACGATGTCCTTAGCGGGGTGCAATTGATTGAAACAGTAAATGGTCCACGGGTGGGGTCCTCTTTGCTCAGACGTTAGTAGATGTGAAGAAAAGAGAGATGAAATGTGACGAAAACGACGACACGTGGTGAAAATTATTTCAGACATCTGATTGACATTGCCTTTAAATTGAAACAGCCCTGTTGTGTTGAGTTGAAGTTAAATGCTACAATGTTGATACAACTGCCACACTGTAGTTAAGATTAAGTTAAAAAATAATCATCCTTTGTTTTCAATGATAAAAAAAGGAAAATCTTCAAAACCCTCTGACCTCTGTTTGTTTTCCACAAATCACTTCCTCGTCCTTTGCCAAGTTTTGAACTGGGAAATAATCACGGAAACTAAATAAATAAGTACAAAGGCAGCACTTGATGTGTAAAAGCATGACCTTAATTCATATAAACACAAAAAAAGGAGCTAGAAAAGTGTCACAAGATGTTGACAATATGGAGCTTTGGCTGTTCTGTTCAATGATTTGCTCTGCTGGAGTGTGGCGATCTGTTAACCTCCACTCTGTAGGTTCAGATTTAATTGACAGATTTAAGTTGTATTGATCGCCAACTCTGGTTGCTCCTCAAAAAATGTCCACACGTTTGTCCAGTTGAGTGTCAGGGGAACGGCGGCCACAGTTCATCGTCGAGCTCCCAGCTGTAATGCAGTCACTTTAAAATGTACTGGACTGAGGAAGCTCCACTAGGTGACCACATCCCGTGGTAAATTTGTCCTTTGTCCCTTGATAGTCAAGTCACTGTGTCCTGATGCGTGTCATGCAGCCTGGTTTAAAGTCAATTAGCCCTGCCTCCCAACCCCAGGGGTGACAATCTGTGGCTCACATGTCCCGTCGGGGCTGACCTTCACATGAGAGACTGAGCCAACACTCACATATGGCCAAACCCTGGGGTGGGAAACTGTCTACTCTCGCCAAGGGCAGGACTGTGAAGGGTGGAGGGATAAATATGAGGGTGAGCATGTAATCTGTGGAGGGTACACAGTTATGGCAACCCTGCTTTTTTTTAACGCCAACTGAAATGAAGGTTGAAACAAGAGTGAATTTGCTCTTCATCTTTGTATTGTCAAATAAAAGCAAAAGTGTAAGGGATTCCAGATAAGGACTCTCTACTACTTCTGGGCTTGTTCTTTGAACCTGCTTGCTGAGTGGCGCAACAACCCTACCACTAAATTTCATAACCGTTATTAAAGCTATTATGTGAATCCAGACGCAGACACACACACAAGACCCTGTGACTTGAGCCTGGACTTTCCCAAGGCTGCTGTGAAAGCAACTTCACTTTTTTTTCATGTCTTTCTTTGTAATCCCGGGTGGATCAGGAGGGGTATATCCCCTGAAGCTACAACAAAAAACCTGTCCGTGAAGCTGAAGACTGGGCATTCAACGTGGAACACAGGACCACCCATCATTAAGCTACTGGAAATGAGGAATCCACCCAATGCTAATCTGGAGCAGATTTTCACAAATGCATTTTCAGGATGAATAACAAGAGCTAAAACGGCTTATCCTTCAGCGGAGATTCCTATGATGTAAGATACAAACAAAGTTAAGATACATAAGCTGTAATACATTTTCACAAGCTTGGGATTGGGAGTAGGGGGTTGGTCACAAACTGGGATTTCTTACGAAACTGGCCTCCTCGTGTTGCAGTTCAATACAATCATGAAAATAGGTGTGTTAGGTGACTCAGTGCAGTAAAACAAGGTGTTTCTAATTTGAGGGTCTGTAAAAATTGTACTGAATGGAAAAACAATCCAGCAATGCAGCCAACTGCCTTGCCTGGATTCTTTCTACCGGTGTTTATGCAGTTTGTGTGCGTGAGTCCCCGCATGTGTTTGTGTGTGTGTGTGTGAAATTTTGAAGCACTGGTGGCTGCACAGTTGTGCAACAGCAGCCCATTTGCCCAAAGCAAATAGCAACATTCTAAGAAAGAGGAAAGGGAGGGGGTTGTGCTTAAGTGAAGGTTTTTCGCATGTTGTTTTACATTTTCCACCAATGTCGTTCGCTCTCGATCTGTAAAGTTTGCACAATTGTCTGTTGCATTTGATGTTGAGCAACGCTTTGATAAAGGTCACAAACAGTCGGGCACTCCCTTTAACACCTCACACAAAAAACGCTTGAGCACGGGTATGAATCCTGCGCAGAGCCTTTTCAATAGTGTTTAATCACGCTCTTTAATGACAGGCTACCAGTGGTTCTTGGTTGGATAGTGAAAAAGTCATCTGTTTTGCACAAATGCCTTTTTAAATAGGTGTTGGCTCAACTTGTAAGAGCCTGTAAGTCTGCTTGCATTCCTGCATAGCCCTAACCTCTGGAAGCTACAGGTTTCCAGGTGAAAGCCCCAAGCTTTTAGTCTGCGCACACTTCTGAAAGGTAAAAATGGAAGCTATGCAGCAAAATGACACCTGATGAAATTTACCCTAAGCCTTGACTTGTACAAAATGACACAGATTAGAAAATGAAAGCATTGTTATATGTTTAACCCATTATTTTGTTTCAAATATTTAACCAAACACAAAGGAACAAAACTCCAATAGCCTATGGCTATTCTATGTTTGTAATTGCTTAGAGGCAGAAAAAAAATCCCAACAGCAATAAACCTGCACAATGTGACTCTAAATTAGATTTATTTGAACCTGCAGTAAAACCTGACTCAACCACAGCAAACAGGAAAGCGGAACACCTGTGTCGAAAGACAAATATGGAGGGTGATGAAACAGATGTTTCGACCAGCGAGGTAACCCTGTCACCCTGGCACTCAGCGATGAACTATGTGCGAGCGTAAGCGTACCTCTGTGTGTTTGTGTGCACTGATGAGGGGGTAATATCCTCTGAGCCTTCCTGGTAAATCTGTGTTTACTGTCAGGCGGATTTTTTACCAGAAAACTAATGGGAGGGGGTGGCGTATGTACGTGTGGGTGTGCTGGGGGAACACCGAGCATATTTCGATTGTAGATGACTTGTGGAAACTTTGTCGGGGCAAGCTGACTTCAGATGTGTGTCGAGCGGTGACATTTTCCGCCCGGGCCACTGTAACTGTTACTACCTCTTGCCAGTGGGAATCCTTTGTTTATTGACCACACAAACACCAGCCAGTGCCCGGCACCAAGATTGCTTACAGTCACTAAGCATACACATGTCAGCCTGTTAGTCGGTGCACTTCCCCTTGTGGTGACATACGGATGTGTGCTACTCCTATAATCAGGATGTAGGTCGGTCATCTGTTCAATGGCTCTTTCTTCGCCGCCCGGCCTAACGCTGTTTGAAAGTCACACTATTTAATCGTCACATGTCCGTGATTACTGTCCTGCGGTGGCAAATAAGGACGGCTGCACAGGGAGAATGAGTGCAGAATCGAGCAATGTAATTGCAGAATCTCCATTGCCGTTTTTGTTGTTTGTTGGGAGAAAAAACACAACTTTCTGTTGGTTTACGTCTCTTATCTACACAGTTGTAATACATGTAAACTCTGGAATGAAATCCTCATTTATACACATTAGTGGCGCTCCTGGGATAGCTTTTAAAATGTAAATAAAAACAAAACGCAATCATTTGCAAGCAAACTGTGTTTACAGACATCCCTAATATTTCTCAGCCCGAGAAGTAATAAACTTTATGCAATCATGTGCTCACAATTGCTGAACCTCTGAGGATTCTTCTCTTGCACTCACTCATGATACTGCTGCAACTCTCTCTGTCTTTTGTAGCTCCTGCCCCACTTTGTATTTATTATCTGTTCTTTTTCAACTGAGCTTTATCTCAAACGGAGTTAGGAAATGATTCTTTGGGCATGTTTTTAAGCCTTCAAACTGGAACTGGTGAGGGAAAAAAAAAACATGCTCAACGGCATGAACCAATCATTGCATTATTCTATTCCTGTTTGCGTGTGTACGCATATGTTCATGATTGTTGCAACGTGCCCTTTTTACCTCTCACAACCCCACCCCCCCTTCCTTTCTTCATGGCATGGTAATTGTTTTGCAAGTAGCGCATCTCAACTCATGCCACATTTTCAATTATTCAACATATGATGCAAAATGTGTCTCATACGTAACCCGTTCCAGCTCTGAAACCCAAGGTCACATTTTAATTGGCTGTAGCATAGCTCTGATATTCTCATATTCCCAGTAATGATGGGTTTCCAAGCTGAGCAAATTCCTAACCACCCGTTTGTCACTTGAGTCATCTCGCCCTGTGCAATCCTTTGTCTGGCAGCCCTATACAAGGCATAGCCCACAGACAGTGGGGCTTTTGAAATGCAGCAAATTTGAAATGTAAAAATGTCCCTTTTTTTGTGTTTGATTAATGCCCCAGACCACACACTGCGTGGGGGAGCAGTGGAATGTTTCTCTTTAATAAGCATGTTTCAGGTCAAAACAGGCCGTTTCCCTTTCATTCATATTCATGTTGCAGTGTCTGTGAAAACAGGCATGTCTGAATCATCACAGCACATCACAAGGCGACTGTGTATATGGATAGTGATTTCAAAGCGAACGCCATTTACCTCCCAACATCAAAATCAGTGAAAATTATATTCATTATCTGGCTGTAATTCACTCATTATCTGAACATTTGGTTTTCCGAAGCTTCATTAGGCTGCCATGTGAATTTATTCATTTGGCTTGTAGTCGCAGATCAAACAAATCTGTGGCACAAATCTTTTCTGAGTCAAACATTTTCCACATACCTAAATGAGCACTTTCCCATAAATAAAGGTTTGAATCATAGATGTATCCCTCTCGACTATAAAGGCATTGGTTGTGCAGCAGACAGATAAGGCCTTCTTTATTTTCCCTTTCTCGACAGTCTCTCTCCAGTGCAAACACTTGCCACGTATCTTGGACAATAAATGAGAAGTCTGTGGAAAGAAATATTAGCTCTGGAAAGTATGTTCATCACTTGAATTACACACTACACCTTCACTCTCAGATACCTTATCTGGACAAATGTGGCATTACAAGTATTTTCCCTGACAGCTCAAGCCTATATTTGGTATGGAATGCTGGCCTATATATAAGAGCGGAGATGCTCAGAGACAATGATTTTCAAGCATTTCAAACAATAGATAGTTTCAGTGACGGACAAATGTGTCCAGGGAGATCGCACAGCATGCACACTGGCATCAGAAAAGTTTACTTTGAAGCTTTATTCCACTTCTTCCTTACTATAAACCCTGCTGCATATTTGTGCCAATGTATTATCGCGGATTAAACACAGTTTTGCTCTTACACCAGAGTTGAATCCGTCACTGACAAACCACAGTTGCAGAACTCTGGGCGATCAATGGCATTGTGTTGAATGAGGAAGTGAAAAGATGTGGTCACACTGGCCTTTTTTCACTTACTGTTTGGACTTCCATGCATTGACGTGGACACATTTTCCAGAGGTGCAAGTGATCTATTTCTGTTTCTACATCTGCTTCTCTATTCTCATGGTCTCCTCGTTGTTTCTACTTCCAAAAATACACATTTGCCTGAATCTGTCGCAGAGGTCAAGAGAGGGTATCTGATTACCAAACGGACACATCCAGGGGTCAACAGGTCAAATTCAGAGTCATCATCTATTCAAAGTGACCAGGATAATAAGGGTAATCTCCACCTGAAACCAGGAACACATTTATATGATCAATGCAATATTCTCCAAGAATGATTATATAGAATATACATGTAAAACTACTTATAATTAAGTCCAGAAGTTACCTCATAAAACCTTGGAGGGCAAAGTGTTGGGCCTGTCTGTGGTAACTTTGCATGTTTTCTCTGGGTGTCTCCCACAGTCCAAAAACATGCAGATTAGAGACAAGAGATTACCCGTCTGTGAGTGTGAGAGTGAATGGTGTGTGTGTGTGCATGTGTGTGTGTGTGCGTGCGTGCGTGTGTGTGTGTGTGTGTGCGTGTGTGTGTGTGTGTGTATGCGTGTGTGTGTGTGTGTGTGTGTGTGTGTGTGTGTGTGTGTGTGTGTGTGTGTGTGTGTGTGTGTGTGTGTGTGTGAGCCATCAATGAACCAGGCCAGGGTGTAACCCCTGCCTTCACACTTTGTGCGCTGGAGATAGCCTCCCACAGACCCCTGTGACACTGCTGGGTACAAAGCAGGTAAGATAATGGATGGAGAGAAGTCGCACAATCCTCGGTTTTAATTCCCCCAACTGTTTCTATTCCTGGCACAAGATTAAAGTATTTTGCACAGCAAGCCTTCTGTGTGCTTTTATATGGAAACTTCAAGTCAGGATTTAATTCATCAGTAGCTTTTCTATGCTCATAATTCACCACAGTGAAAGAGCTAAAGTGAAAAGCGTGCTTGTTGTGCTCCGATGTTACATTGTATTGCACCATCGTTCGTGTCAGAATTAAATGTCTCCACTGTATATCCAAATACATTCTTGAATAAGAGACATGCACTGTGGATGGTCTGTTTCACAACCAGATTCTTCGGCTTTTCCTTCCACTGTGTGAAACTGTCAGACCTGCAGCACAGCAGGCCCATGCCACTTAGGTTAAAGATTTTTTTTGCAGGTGATGTCTTTACACACTTAGCATCAGTACTTTACCTTGGATGAGTTCAGCCATTACTTCACTCTTGCCTGTATTGTCTCCTTAATAATGTAATACTATACCCGGCCCCAGACTCTGAAGGGAGATGCGTGCGTTTGATCTATGGCTGCTTGGAACATGTTCTGTCTACTCAAGGTTAGATTGTTTCATTACACCCCATCAATCATTCAGTGATGTAAACATCCCCTGAGCATAACGTTTTGCCAAATGCCCTTTACGGAGCGAGCTGAACGGAAGGAAGAAAAAGCGAGAGGAAAGAGAGCATAAATGCATGAGAAGACAGATGACAAGCAGAGAGACAGATGGAGTGGGGAAGAGAGAGACACTGACTCACAGTGAAATATCCTGAATGAGGAGTATATAGAGATTTGCAGAGTATCCTGTTCTTCCAGCGAGGGAGGATTTGTTTGGGCTGGACAGGATACAGGGGGGTACATCTGGACGGATCAATCTCTAATACAGTATACAATATCTCTCTTCCTGTGCGGTGGGAGACAGCCAGGCCTCTCCTCCAGAGAGACTGTACAACAAATACTTCAGCATGAAATACTCAACATGTTTATCAAGAATACTGGGAGTTCAAGTACAAAGCCTGGAAGTGCATTATATTCTATACATATTACATTTGCAGGCTTCTTGTCATCAGTAAGAGAATCCCAAGCGGTAAGTTGCATATACATTCACATCACAGTTTACGCAACTTGCACAAACTGAGTTATTCTGTGCAGTAACAGATTGAGATTTCAAGCAGACATAATACCAGAATGGCAGGTGACATGGTGGATGGCAGATAGTGTTATTGCCTCACAGTTAGAAGGAGCCAGGTTCTTCTCCAGGTAGTACACCCGTGTCAAAATGGTCAAGTGGAGACCTTTAACTGGTCCTACTTTCGGTGGGAGTGTGGCAGTGAATGGCAGCTGGTGCAGCTGGTGACCTGTCCAGGGTCTATTCCCTGCCCTCAGCCCGTGTGCCAGGGACGGGCTCCAGCAGACCCCCAGTGACACCACTGAATAACGGATGGATGATACCAGAGACACAAAATAAAGATGAATTGATCCATTTCATTATTTAATTACAAAATATTTGCACCTAACATAGCGAGTTTCTCCAGGCCTTTCTCCGCAAAAGTTGTATCCCATGTATCCCTGGACACATCCTTACTGCCTGATGAACACAGAATCTGTATGTACTCATTTTATCCATTTACCCATTTTATCATTTGTCAAGGTGAATAGCAAACTGGACTCAACAACATTACCTCTCTTATGACTGTGTGTGTGTCATCTGTGTCCTGTAGACCCAGGTTCGCTCCTCTATGAACACTGCTTGATAATTACTGTGGCACAGGTGTGTCCACCCCCCCCCCCCCCCCCCCCCCCCCGCCCCACCCCCAGCCCTCTCTCTCACAGCTGAGCTCACCTCTGCCACGTTCATCTCTTCTCTTGAATACATTTCCCACACATCCGGAGGCTCCATAGGCAAAACAGCCCGTTTACCCCTGGCCAACATCTGCATGGGTCAAACAGAGAAGTTTAATCAGTTACCAAGACTAATCACTGCTGCCGCGTTTACAACATCCAATACAACATCCGTGCAGCCATAGTTAACAGGTTATAAATCACACTTTAGAGAGATTATCTTGAACACTGGCTCTCATCAGGAGCAGAAGTAGTTATACAACGTAGTTATATGACGTGCAAAACAAGCTTACAGTAAATAAGCACAGGACAATATACACCTATTCATACCACCTTAGTTATCAGAGACCATTGTGCTCCAAGATTGAAGCAGCATCTGGAAATCACCTTGCTTCGGTACAGTAGTTATGTTTTCAACGTAAAAATAATTTACTGTCTATATCAAAGGCGAGCGAAGCATAATGTTGGTGTTCGTGTCATAAATTGTGTTTAAGGTTGTGTTCGCTCACGCTTGACGGGACGTGTCAAAGTGCTTGTAAAACTCTGGAAAGTCAGGGGGGATGTTACATGAGCAGAGTGTGCCGAGGTGAAATGAGCGATGATGGTGGTCCCATTTTACTGTCAGGCTCATTCTTTTATCATGACTATTGAGCAGGTGAGAAAGTGTTACTTTTCTATTTTTGTGCTCGCATGAAGTCAGCGCTCAAAAATCACCGGGACAACGTCTGCATTTCTTTCCTTCTCCTCAATCCGGCTGTTTCCAGTTACCTTTCAACCGGTGCAAAATATTTACTCCTGAAAATGAAGAGGATAACTTTCCATCTCCAACGCTGTTCCAGGAGACATCTGGCTTGTGTTAGGGGAGCTTCAGTCTGTGTGTGTCTGTGTGTGTGTGTGTGTGTGTGTGTGTCTGTGTGTGTGTGTGTGTGAGAGAGAAAGAGAGAGAGAGAGAGAAGGATAGAAAGGGAGCGCGAGATGGAGAATGATAATCATAAGAAAAGTGTATTGTTTCACTGTCTGTGCTCTCCCACAGGGGAAGTCAGCTGCAGTGCATTCCTCATGCACACAAGCCACAAAGTATCCCAACAAATAGCAAAGAAGTACACACACACACACACACACACACACAAGCACGCACGCACGCACACACACACACACACACACATTCATACACAATGGACCTCCCCACTGTGTGTGCACTGTATGTGTAGGCGGCGGTTCTTATTATACTTCCTCTTCTCTTATGAATGTGAAGCACACACACACACACACTGATGCAGGGAGAATCCTAGCGGTGGAAAACTTCTCATTCATACGTATACACCTAACCTCTGAGGTTACACATGGTGTGTATGCAGTCTTCCTCTCGCTTTGCACCAGGGACCTGGCTCTGCTCCTTCCCTTGTCTCCTCAGTGAGCCTCTTGTATACTAAACCTCAACCTTCGGACCATGAACCAGCTCACAGTGTAAACCACACGCTCGAGTTAGTCATAGTGTTGACAGCTTTCAAATAAATACAAAGTCCAGTATTGTTAAAGATCTGATCATCCCCTCCAAGGATTCACATCACATGCCTATGACTATCCTTTGTGACATGGCCCTGATTGTAGCAGTAATAAGCTCAAGATTATAATATCTGTGACAGTGAATACTCCAAAAAATGGTCAGGATTAAATATGGCGAAGCTCCACAAGGGCTGAGATGAAAAGGTGAAAAATAAGGGGAGTGTGCCAGGGTTTTAGAGGGCTATTTAAAGGTTTTACATAGCCCATCATGCTTTGCTGCCAATTGCCAGCAGTAGTGTACTGAGCAGGTGGCATGGAAGACACATATTGGCACAATATGTACATATAGAAAGAGCCATAAAACGTTTTCTCTCCACGAGTGATGAAATTAATTTGCTAGCACTTGCAGCCCAAAAAAAGGTTAAATTACCTGAAGAACAGCTGAATTTTCAGAGGAAGCACAACTATGGAGAGTGAATTTATCACAATACATCCATCCATCCATTTACTAACGTTGTTGGAGCCTGTCCCAGCACACAGGGTGAGTCCATCCAGACTTTAACATTCATGTTTTTGGCCTGTGGAAGGACTCCAGAGTACACAGAGGAAACTCACTCAGATGCACAGAGAAATACTTGGTATCCCATCTTGACTGGGAGATGAACCCAGGTCCTTTTTGCTGCGAAGCGACAGCGTTAACCACCATGACACCCCTCAGGATGCAGCTTGGGCAAATGTTCATGAGCAGATGAACATGTGTTTAATTTCCTTTTTTCCTTTGTTTTTTTTGTGTGTGGTAGCAACAGTGATCACCAGGCACCGTGGACTAAAAGCACGACATTTTTGAATCTGGTGCAATTATGCTAATTTAATGAAAACTCGTGATCTCAGAGAGAACGGGCCGTTAGTCACTATCTCCACTGCGGGTTCGGTAGTCAGCCGCTAATACGCATTTTCCCCATTCACATGTTGCAGTCATTGTAAGTGGTTGAAAGAGGAGTTGTTTATGCTTCTGAAACATTGATCAGACTGAACGTTTGTTTTCAGAAACGCAGCAGTCACTGGCGAGGTGCAAAAAAAACCTCTAAAGAAAGCTGCTCCCTCCTCCTCATTCTGTCCACGCCGTGAATACTTTGCCCATCTTTTCCAGGCAAGCCTCCACACAGGTTTTAGCTGTTCTCTCAGATGCACCGCCAGGCGCGGTAAAGAATAATAACATGTCAAAGAAGCTCACAGCAGCAACTACCACAGAAAATGGAACACGCCTGAGGGTGGAAAAACACTTCAAGATTTCTTGCAGTGCTCTTGAATTTATTAAGCACCGAGAACCCCTGCCTACTGTTCAGGATCAGGGGACAACGCATGGAAAAAATAAACCCACACAGTCACGACATCCCGGCGACCTTGCGTGCTTATTAGTTAACTGCATCAAAAAGAGTTTCTTTAAGGTGAATGCAGTGTTATTCAGGCGACTCTTTGAATAAACCGTATTCCACCATCATCCGAGAGCATGAAAATTAAGACCTGTAATCTTATTTTTTATAACTTTTCCTCTCTTCCTTTTCACAGAATGAGCCATGGAAGGGCTAGTCTAGCAAGTTGTTGCAACAGTAAAAAATTACGGATGACGTACTTGCTGCAGGCGAGATCAGACATCATTGTCAAATCTGACAGGTAAACCCGAGCAAAACTAACAGTTATTAATCAATATATACAGTATGATTAACAGGGTCACTGCGATAAAATGGGCAGAGTTAAACCTCACAGTGTGTGTCTATAAATCAAAATGAGACGAGCTAGGTCCACTGATCCGAAAAAGGGATTTCGCTTTCATTTGAGACTAATTTGAAAACTGATTCCTGCATGTTTTCTCTCTTTTCCTGCGGATTTTGGTTTGGTCAGTGATTTGTGAGAGCAACTTTCTCTAAGCCCTCACAAGTCTCTTGTTCCATTTATTATACCGTCGCTCAATCAGGACTTAAAAGGGCCGGATCAGCCTAACCCCTTCAGAATTTAACCCGGGGGAAAATGACATAACGCTAAACACAGGGAAAATCAAAATTAAACACTGAGTCACAGCCTGGTAACTTGGCTAACACCTAAGCCGCGTCTCAGCACTGTAGCACAAACAAGCATGGCTCCTCTTCACTCCGCCGAGCCACAAATAGAATACTTCTGTCGTCATTTGTGTGATGGCCCTGTCACGACTACACTCACACAGTGTCCCTCGCTTTGTGCTTTTGTTGCAGCCTGAATGGCATAAAATGACCTCATGAGGCAAAAGCATGATAGTATCAGAAATGGAACACATGCTGTTCAAAGCACCCGCGTTAACACGCACGCCCTTGTTTTGTTTCGTTCTGCATAATGAAAAAAAAAGAAAAACACAGCATGTTCTGTGTTTCTGTAGGGCCATTCTTTTTTATCACAACTTGCATAAAAACACATGATCATCACACACACACTCACACTCACAAACCCCAGGGCTGTTGAAGCGGCCGGGCATGACAGATCACGCTGCCTCCCCATTATTACGTCCTGTTACGATTAATAATGCATGTTTCCTGACACCTTAATTACCTCCGCCCACACCCTATACACACACAAACACACACACACACACACACAAGCCCTCAGTCAGCACGGCACATCAACACACACTCTGCACTCGCTTACGGAGGGAACACATCAACAGCAGCCTCAACGGTGGACGAGGTACGCAGGGAAACTGCAGCTGTCTGTCCCTGAACACGCACACACACACACACACACACACACACACACACACACACACACACACACTGCAGGACGTGCTGTTCGCTCGGCTGTCACGCACCCACAATGATCCTGTCGCACTGACTCAGCGCTCACTGAAATGTGCGGCATTGAAGACAAAACCTGTTTCCTGCAGGTCTGACTGACTGGGTTAAATTTGGTGCAATGAATCACCATTCAAAGAAATTGTTCACGACTTCAATCCCAACGGGGACTTCTGACCTACAGGCTGAGATCTGCACCAACGGTCCAGCTACTGATGTGGTGGGCAGTGATGGCCGCTCCACAGTTTGTTACCCTTTAGGAATTATCTGTGAATATTTTACTTCTGCAGCTCCTGGAGTCAGCACAGTTGTACTTTAAGATTTAAAGGTGGCTGACATTATTCCTGGTATCCTCATGCATCCTCTCCTGTCCACCTTATTTATTTCGCAAAGTGCAAGTAAAAACTGGGACTGAAGTTGATGGACAGAAAATTCCTCACTTGGCCTCTTTATGTATGAGTCCATGCAAGGAAGAGCTTCAGACCTATGTTCTGTGAACTAGAATCATCTAGTAGGAGCTTGGTTCAACTACAGGGTCAGATCAGGGGTGTTGGGTTGGATGGATGTGAGGGATGTGAGAATGAATGGAGTGTGTCCTGCGATGGACTGGTGACCTGTCCCAGCTCTATCCCCTGCCGTTTGGAGACCCCCAGGAGCCCAGCAGAGTAGATTAAGATAACGGACTGGTGGATGAACTTCTACTGTAGCCAAACAAAAACAGGGACTGGCACAAAATTGATCCATCAGTGGAAATGATATAAATGTTGGCTCATTGATGGAAATGTTTGTTTTGGCTGTCTCAGAATAGCTAGGAGTTAGAGTGTGCTCTGTTGCTCTAACTGGAACCTGAATTTCCAAAATTGAACCACACGGCAAGGGATCAATAAGGTTTCTATCTCTCTATCTAAGTGGGTAAAATTTCAGCCGTGGATCCTCAGGCTTTCCTGTGATACCCATTCACATACAGTAGAGTCTACAAATCATCTCATACAAAAGTCCTTTTATATCCATTGTGTTTGGGTGGTAAACAAGGTCTGAGGAACAGAGATTTTGGTTATATGAGTAACCATACGTAGAAAACTACGTTAAGAACGTTCTGATATGACTAAATCTGTCCCCACAGTACATACAACCAGAGCTCTGTTCAAACAGACCACAGGAAAAGATGTGTTGCAAAACATCCTCAAATATTTGAGCACACGCTGGATCAACAGTCTGCATCTTTTCAACAGTTGAAGACATTTTTAAGAAATCGCTTGCCACAATCTGCCCTGCTATCTCTCCTTAATTAGGAAGTCGTGCCATCGCGATCCACCAGGGAGAGACGTCTATGAATGAATTCCTTTGAAAGATTTTAATGCCTGTTTCAATAACATCATGTGTACTCCTTTATGATGACATTCTGCCGTTGAAACTCAAACACAAACTTCATGAATGTTAACCCACATTTTCAACATCCTTCAAAACTGATGAAACGCCAAGAAACGCAAGGCCTAATTTTCAGCTGCGACCGAGTCTGCAGTTAATGGAGCAATGCTCAGCTTTCATCTTCCTCCCGTGAGTTGTAGCGCAATCATATCATTAAAAGCTCTGCGTTAGGTAATTTGGGGAGAGTGACAGGTTGTTGTTGCCTGATAAAAAGTGTGTTTGTGTGTGTGTGTGCGTGTGTGTGTGTGTGCGTGTGTGTGTGTGTGTGTGTGTGTGTGTGTGTGTGTGTGTGTGTGTGTATGGGCGCATGCAAACAAACACTTCCTTGTCTCTTTCCCCCGCGTGTCGCTTCCTCTTTCTCCCGCTGGCCTGGCCCTGGCTCAGGCACTGTGTTCCAATGCATGGGAAATAATTGGTCATCCCTTTCATCATGGGATTATGAGAATAAATCTCCTTTTGGAGCGGAGCAGCGCTAACAGTCATTGAAATCCTGTTACATGGGGTATTATCCCGCAATTAATTGCTTTTTCCAAACGCTAAGCTCTTCTTTCCCTCTCGCGTTCGCACACTTTGATAAATTTACTACTGGTTGACTCACTCTGGAAAGCGGTTGGGGGTTATGGGACTTGTAACAAATATGAGATTTTTCCCTCTCTGTAGATCTGTCCTGCTCTCACACTAGAAGTGTCATTAACCATGATCCAGCCTCTTGTGTTTTGGCTGGAGGATGTACTTTGTGTCCTCACCTATTGAAAGGAAGGGGGAACTGAAGACCTGCTCGCTTTAGAATTTCATTTGGTGTAGGTATGTCGAACGCAGGAGCCCCCTTTGTACAGCTGCAGCTTATCTTTCATCGGGACTCACAGACAAGATTAATGTAGGATGACACTTTGATGTGCCATTCTCTAAGGCGCTGTTTGTAAAGGAATACTTTTAACAGCACAGTTCAAATAAATCAAAGCAAGTGACACCAAGGGAAATTGTGTCAGAGAACATTAATAAAAGAAAGGAAGAGAAAGAAAAAAGGCATTTTTTTTTTAGAAATGATAGCCAAAAGGATACATCCACCCATTATCTTACCTCTTTGTACCCATTTTTTGTCTCATAGTTCTACAGGAGCCTATCTAGAGTGCATACAGGAAGAAGGCAGGGAATACACCCTGGATGTGTCATCAGATCATCTCAAGGCACACTAATACATACAAACTGCTGTAATTTAGAGTCTCGAGTCAGTCTGAACACTGCATGTTTCTGGACTGAGTACCCAGACTACCCAGAGAAAACCCACACAGACTCGGGAACAACATAAACTTTTCTTAAAAAGTCCCCCGGTCCAACTGGGATTTGAACTCCACATGCATCTATATTTGGAAATACCAATTAATGACTGTTTTTTCTGCATGTATCATCCTATCAGCATTCTCAGTGGGAGAATTTTAGCATTTAGCTCTATTGTTTTTCCATCAAAAAGGTGGCTGAGTAACCGAAAATAGTAAAATCTCCCTCTTTTCTCAGCTGAGCAATACATGACAATCACTTCTTGTTTTCCTTTCTCAATCGGTGTTTTCTCATTCCACTCGGGGTGACATCATGGACTCGGCCTGGCTGAGCGGAGACAGCTTGTGTAACCTCGCTGATGAGCTAGTGACAGTATGGTAGTGACGTGTGTCTGTTGTGGCCACAGGACACACAGGCACACATTCATTATTGCAATCCACTTCCCATTAGCAACAGGAAACCCCTTGAGTCATCCTGGAACGGAGCTCTTGAGTGTAAGGCAATCTACTTCAGTGAAATCATGTGTTGATGTGTGACGGATAAAAAACGGAGTTGTGAAACAATGGAGGGAAGTGAGCTGGTTTTTTCAAGTGAAAACCGGCTAGGGATGAGGATTTGAGGGCGATATCTGGTATACTGTGGATGTTCCGAGAAAATGGAGTTGTTCGCTTTTCACTTTAGGTTCCAGGGCTCAGATTCCTTATTCTGAAGAAGTGCAACAGAAAAACGTCAATCTCATCAGAAATGATCTGCAAAACGATGATGAAGCAGTGCTTTCTCAGCCATGGCTTGAGCTTTTCCTTGCTTTGCAGTTCACTTCATTATGCAATGATAGTTTACAGTCAAGTCAAAATGTTACAGATAGCCAGTTCTAGCCAGAAGAAACTACCTCAAGTCGTCTGTGCAAGTTGATCAAGACTCATATGTATCTGCCACAGTAAAAGTGGAAGGAGCAGAGGAAGGGGAGTATCCATTTGGAGTTTCGGTAAGAGTCTCCCATTAACAGCCCACCATGTCAGTCCACAGAGCTTGTCTACACCTCCACACCACATTTGAGTATGTTGTGACTGAGCTCTGAAAAAACTGTAAAACCTTTAGGAGTATTGGAGTATATTGAGTGTTTTTATGACATTTACCTCAGCTTCGCATTGGCACTATAAGTGCAACCTTTTATGGACAACAGAGATCTGCAAAATGACTGTGATGTAAAGGTGTTTTTCCCCAAAGTCGCGCAACTAATCGTTTCCAGGTTTAGGTGATTTAGTAACATTGTACACTTCAGGGTTGATTTTTGAGAAGAAATTCTTTGAATAATGCATCTGAATAAATGTCATTAAAATACATTTTAAAGCACACCCATTTTACACGTCAGCAGATGAATATTTGTTCTTATGCTCTCAAGAAATTAATTGTGATTCTAATAATAAAGAAAATATCTCCAGCCACAATAAATGTTTTGTTATCAGAGTGTCATCGCATTCCTCCATTGCTCCTGACAAAAGATTTGGGTTTCAGCTATTAATAGCATTTTTGTTTTCGGCTTAAGACAAGATTGCAACTGGTTCTAGGGAACAGCGACAAGGTCTTTCCACAACTACTTCACATGAAGTCCAGATTAGAGGTGGAGAGTTATACTTAGTTTCAAATCTTCTCAGGCAATCTTTGAGGAAGTCTTTGTGCTGAGTGTGTGCAAACAAGACAACACCCCTGTGTGAGAAAAAATGCTTTCAGTCATTAGGGAACCGCATGTAAAGTGTGTATTTCCGTGCAAAAACAATAAGCTGTCATGTGCCGTAAAGCTGAGCACAGCATATACTGTAAATTTAATGCATGTCTTAGACAATTGCGCAAATCCTTCGTGTTGCCAGGAACCCAGTCACTATAATCTAATGAAGCCAGAGTCAACCTTAGAGATCAAAGAAATGGTGATGGGCAGTTTGGGATAACTAGAAAAGGAAGGCAGACATTTTGGCCAGACTTCAGTCTGGAGACCATCCACATGAAACAATTCTCAATTTCAGCTCCTGGTTTGATGGATTGTCCCTGAGGTCGTCCAGGGTTGTGAAAATACAGAGCATATTTAGCTTAGGTGGTTATGGTGGGCTGATGACTAATTTTGGCGGAGACATCAACACTTAAGTTCACTGGGTTCACGGCGACTTTGTTTACATGAAAATATTATGACAGTCTTAGTCTTCATTCAAAACAGCAACACTGGCGCTTTACTATTTACATGTCTGATGAAAATGAACATTCGACAAGGTTAAACTGAAGTCTTCTGAAGCAAGCTGATGCAAAAACGCCTGGCGAGATGCATTTTTGTGACTGTGCTGTTTACTTCCAAAGAATTTGAAACTATCATGTCATTAAATTTGCTATATTGGCACATATCGATGTCTGTAATCCTGCATCAGGATGGCCAGGAAACCGAGGAGGAGTATAAAATGCAACACCTGTTCACTTCTTCCCTGTTCACCAGGCAGACTTTACATACCCACAGTCAAGAAATTCAACAATCTCTATCTCTTACACGTATGTAACTGCTAAACTGAATCCGGTGGCCCACTTCTATCTCCCACACTCTTCGTCTAAATTCATAACAAGTTGTCAGCTTTCCAAAGACACAATGGCAGACAACCAGACGCTTGCAGGGAACAAGTTCTACTTTCCAAAATGTTGCACTTAATATGATGCCAGCACAGGAGAATTATTGTCTTGAAGGATGCCCGATGTCACAGGATACTAAAAGGCACACAAAGCAGGAATATATATACAAAATGTCACATCCTAGCTAGAGATAGTTACCCTATATTTACATATTTTTGGTTTACATACAGTTTGTTTGCTTGTATGGCTTCATATAAAATTTCATTTGATGCTTGATTTCTGTGGGTAAACAAAGACAGCTGCTATCAGCTAGCTGAAAGTTAAATTAATCATTGTCTTTGAGCAGACGTACACCTCACTTATGGCAAATGAGAGACATACAGAAACCAGAGATACTTGAGAAACTGAACATTTTCCCATTATTTTTATTTGTAGCTGTTAGCCCACAGCTAGCAGCTACTCCTGCTAAACTAGCAGCAGCAGAGATACACACTAACACACACTTTGTGTTAAGAAATATAAAAACAAACAACACAGACACACACTTGAAACTAAAGTTCACGCATGTCTGGTTTGTTTGAGGTCCATTAGGGTCCATGACATATGACCTCGGGTGACAGGTCATCATGTGACACCATTAAAATCATTCAATTTCCAGAAAGATCTGACCAGTTTATGAATATTCTTCTTGTTAATGGTTATGATGGACTAAAAGAAGCTTAAAATATATACTCAAACAAAACGGCAGTTTATAAATCTGTGGCAATGATTTAGGTACTCGGATACAAAATGTCTGCCTCTGCACACATCTGTCAGGCTTTTTAGTTAACATAAACCCTCTAGTGCACATGTGCTATGATTTAGTAAAAATGAACTAGAAGCTGGGAACCAATATATGGGTGAAAACAAACTGGTTAGGATGTCAAACAGTATTACATTTGCACACTGTAACTATAAATAAACACTACTTAATAAAATAATACTGCTTATAAAATCTAAGTTCGGTAGTTAACTGGAGCAATGTGGGTGTTTTTATGGGAAACTACCATTGTATGTTTATCTGTTTGGTTCCTCTTATCCTAAGGCATCTATCAAAAACCATTAACCAACATCCTCTCCAGAAAGACAGATTTATGACTGCTAAGCCTGTGTTGAGACTCATTTAAAAGATAATTTCTCTGCCTGTTCCCTGCTTCAGAACTGATCAAGACTTTGGTTTCAGATCAGGTCCCAAGGCAGGCGGTTGCATCGCGAGTCTCTACGCCCGACTTGAGTCCTGGTCTCCAGTCTGCAGCTCTGTTCAGGGCAGCTCAAATGAAGAATAATTAACAGCGATGGCTGGCTGTCAGCCAGATCAGATTGAACTATTCTCAGAGCAGATCAATTCCCGGCCTCTGCTTACCGCTGCTGGTGGTGAGTGACTCAGCTAATTATAACAAGGGAGAGCATGCCCTGAATACTGTTTTCTCTCCCAGCTCTCTGGCATGGGGATACAGCCACACTCCCACACAGGCGCTGTATACTACACACCCACACACGCCGTGAGGTGCACACTGATTGACCAGCTATGGAGTGCTACAACCTGCAGCCCAGCAACATAAACTATGAAACTATGTGGAAGTAACATTCAGCCTATTCACACACACGGGTGTGACTGTCTGTACTAAGTAGACAGAAACAAATTGTCATATCACAGAGACTCTCACACGTACAGAAATGCTCTGTATGTGTAACTGGGTCAGTTTTTGTAACGTAGCTAGTCTAAAATAGCAATACAGAAGATATTTTGGAGATTGATGTACTGTATATGCACACAATAAGTCAAGATCCCAGTCTGTTTTATCACCTGGAATTTGCCTCCACATTTGTTTTCCCTCTTGTTGTTTTTTTGGGCTCCCCTACTAGCTATGAAAGACCCCTTTCCAGTTTTTGCTGATGTGCTCCGTGGGAGAGGTGAGTAGTGTTGTTGATGTTGCGACTCACGTATTTAAACACCGTCGGACTCCGAGTGTTTCCATCCATCCATTATCTCACAGGCTTAGTATTCAACGGTGCCTCTGGGGTCTGCTAGAAACTATTCCCATCGCACAGAGGGAAAAAAGGCAGGGAAGACATCCTGGACAGGTCTCCAGTCTATCGCAGGACATGCATCATTCACTCTCAATCACTCACTCACACCTGGGGTCAGTTTAAGTGTTCGCAATCAACCTAAATATTGCATGTTTTTGAATTGTAGGAGAAACTGAAATAAAACTGAAATACCTCCTGGAAATGGAGGAAACGTGCAAATTCTGCACAGACTGGCCACCATCTAGATGTGCACCAGTGACCTTTCTATAAAGTGACAGCACTAAACACAAAGTATATGGTACACGTATGCTCTAAATGGATGTTTCCTTTTCAGTTAAACTGGTTTGGATGAGCCACTGACATGTTTACTGTACTAGTGTCCCATTGAATGTTTAACAGAGGCGTGTGTGTGCTGCCAGGTAGGCTTTTGTGTGTGTGTGTGTGTGTGTTTGTGTTTTCACACCTCTTTTTACTGGGACGCTCCATGGGAGATGGGTACAAGTCATTTTGCATACTCAGCGGAGGTGTGTCTCCTGCGTCATTGCTGCCAGAAATGACCAGGGATCGCCTCCAATGTTTCCCATGGTCTGGACTCTTTACACAGTGCAGACGAGCACAAGAGATCTCCGGTTACGTGTATCACAGTCAAAACAAATTACAGGGTTTTTTTTCCCACCGTCTACAAACGGTCACATGTAACAAAGCAACCAACATGCATCATCACTCTGATGCACTGATACACCAGGTCCGCACTATTCACAAATAACAATGAACCTTTTGGCCTTTCGTGACTCTACCACCCATTCCCACAGTGTCTGATTGCTCATCCTGCTTTTTGAACATCTTAAAAAAGAGAGAGAGAGGGGAAACCTGTTCCCGTGCCTGCTCGACGGCATGACAAACACATTTGCTCAGAGGGATGCACACGCATCAATCAGCCGGTGAGTCACCTTATTCATAGGAAGACCACTGCACAAAGAAAGAATGCGGGGCCTAAAAATAACAGGGCATCATTCCTATGGAATCTGCAGCTCATCCATGTTTGGACGGCCTGCCGAGACAGGTTCACATGACCTTTTTGAGTCGAGCTGAGCTGAGCTGCCGTGACCCGGCATAAGCGCGTGACCTCTCATGGAAGGAAGGAGCCGTGTTGCAAAACGTGAAGAGAAGCGGTCCGTAACGGCGCGCTTCTGTTCGGCAGGAGGGGGGTTTCGCAAAAAGTGGGGCGACAGTAGGTGCGCGCACGCGGGCCAGCTGGCACTCTGCGCTGTAGCGAGCGCTGGGTGAGCCTCGACAGCAGCCACCGTGCCTGTTTGACACAAAGCAGTGGAGAAAGAGAGAGAAAGAGAGAGAGAGAGAGACCTCTTGCGCAACAAACACATGGTTGTGCGTGAGTGCATACGGCGGCAAAACACACAGCACTATGCACATTTATAATTGCTCCTCACCGTCGGCCCATATCGACACGCATCATCACAGGAATGTTTTTCATACTGTACTTCGCCTTCAATTTGTAGCTCCCGCATACTTAAGCAACAGTCCATAGTTCACTGATTATCCGTTTTTTGAAGAATATTGCATCATTTTCACACAGATTGCAGAGTATTGGCTTGCTTGTTTGTTCTAATTGGGTATACAACTAGTTTCAGCACGGGATCGGTGTCTTTCTGTGAACGGCCAGCTGCCTATGATGTTGTTTGTGGAGCCGCGCTGGCATATTTTATGTGAATGCTTATAGCCCGGCACCACTAAGGGTTTATGGGGGTGAGTCATATCCACATAACAAACAGGCTCCACATGGGAAAATATCATGCTGATGTTAAGGCTAGAGTTAAGGCTCACACACTGGGGCTTTGTGCTGGCCGCTTCACACTTTAGGCATAACATTTGGAGAGCAAATAGTTCAGGTGCCATATACTGCGAGTTCTGCGGAGAGATTGTTGCAATAAATGGTAATATAAGGGCTGAGCATTATGGAACAACTGAGTCAGAGTGAGAGTTGCGAAGATTGTTAATTATTGTCTAAAAGCATGTGCCTGCATGATGAGGCAGCCATGATAAGTAGATTTCTCCATTGTTCTCACATGGTCAAATGGGGTACCCCCCCACCTTTCCTTCTCCTCATGTATGTATGTACATGTATCTTACTGTAAAATCCCACCAGGCAGGACAAATTACATGAATGTTAATGCCCCATAGACGTGTGTGAAGGGTAACAGCAGAGGCAGTTTCATCAGAGGGGCTGGAGTCAGGATTGCTCAATGGTTGTGTCACCAGGAGGCTGGACTGGTCGGGAGGAGTGTGTGTGTGTGTTACAGAGAGAGAGAGAGAGAGAGAGAGAGAGAGAGAGAGAGAGAGAGAGAGAGCGAGAGAGAGAGAGCTCCAGTGATGTTGAGATCAGAGCTTACACACACTCGCTCACACACTCTGCCTCTCTCAGAGTGTGAGTCTCCCTCTCCCTCCTCTCTCTTTCTGTATCTGGACTCTGAGGGATTTTCTTCCCACAGGAACGCGTGTTGGATTAATTTCACCGGAGAGATGGAGCGCGCACTTTCTTTATATTAACCACCTGAAAAAAGGAGGGGGGACCAAGTGAAAGAGACGGGTTTTTTTCTTCTGTCTTCGTACTGAATCTACCTGTGAGGATGAACTTGCAGTGGAGCAGCCCGGCTCCTCCGTGCCTCCGCAGAGCTGCGCACAAGCGGCTGGACTCGGACGACCAGCCGCCGGCCAAGTGTGCCAGGCTGGGCGCGGAGGCTGGGGACTCCCCGGGACTCCTGGGGACCTCTTCCCCAACACCTCCGTCCAGCCCGGTGTCCAGCCCGGTCCCGGGGAGCCACCCGGGCCCCTCCAGGATCGGACCGTATCTGCTGCTACCTCTGTCCGACCGGGGGGAGACTCTGCACAGCGCCATGGACACGGACACCGGCTCCGAGCTGCTGTGCAAGGTATATTCAGTCTGTATGTCTGCGCAACCCGCGCGCGGCGTTGTGCAATTTCTGTGAATGAATGGTGTTTCAACACCGACCGCCTTGTCTGACATGTCATCAGTATTTAGAAGGACTTCTTCACCCATTGCACGTCAAATGTGGCACGCTTTGCGCAACCGTGTTGCTTCACACCTTTTTTTTTAACTTATTCTTCTTCATGTCACACCAGGCTCCGTCATCGATGCGCATCTGTTTACTAATACGTCTCTGTCGTGTTGCGTCCACCTATCCTCGGGCTCTCGCGCCTTCCTCTGTCATCCCCCCCGGCTCATTTGCATACACGTCACTGCAATACGCCACACCGCACAAAAATGCAAACATGCGAGACAAAGAGAGAGGCTCTAAATGATAACGATCTGGTCCCGATGCCAGATAACATCCGCTTTTCCACATGCATGTGTTTATTTTTGCATGGGCGCTTTGTGGCTTTGTTGATTAATAAGAGTTAATCGCTTCGCGCTCCACGGATTCATTTGTCACGCTGCTGCTAAAAAGCAGCTGGAATCAAAGCATATCACACGCCTCCTTTTTTTGCCAAATGTGCATGACTGTTTCCTCAGATCATCATTAAGAACACACTGACCCATTCCTCCTGCTTCCCCCTCCCTTATTTCCCACCCGAAGTAAACACTGCCAGCGCATATTTCCACTTCTGAAGGTCTTGCACTGCTGCATTCACATACAATAAACCCAATGCAAATTTGCAGCTTGTGTGTCTTCTGTCGGCATGCCTTTTATTCATACTCTTCTTTCCTCTTTTTTCCACAACTTGTGCTTTGAATTGCCCCATGGGGACAAATAAACATCTACGACTTGAACTAAATCCCTGCATCCCTGTCCATCCTCTCCCCCCCTGCTCCCCCCTCTCCCCCAGGTGTTTGACATGGGGGTGTACCAGGAGAAAATCAGACCCTACGGGATCCTGCCGGCCCACAGGAACGTGGCCGGTATCAGGGACATCATCCTGGGCGAGCGGAAGGCCTACGTGTTCCTGGACAAGGACTTTGGGGACATGCACACCCTGGTGAAGAGCTGCCGCAGGCTGGATGAAGAGCACGCCTGCCGGCTCTTCCGACAGGTGGCCCAGGCCGTGGCACACTGCCACCAGGCCGGCATCGTCCTGGGAGACCTCAAGCTGCGCAAGTTCGTCTTTGCCGACGAGAAAAGGTGAGAAGTGCATCCGTCCTGGTTTTCCTGGGGAGAACACGCTTGTCACTTTGTCTGCACCTGTTCAGCATCACACACCATCCTCCTCCTCCTTCCGCCTCCTCCTCCTCCTCCTCGGCTCTGATAGTATCAGCTAACTTTATTTGGAGGCTCTCAGACATAAATGAATGCAGTGTGGTGGGACGTGGCAGCGAAGGCACAGAGCAAACATGGCAGCAGCTGATACACACAGGCCGTGTGTGCAGATATCGATGTGGGCACAGATAGAGTAGGAGGTTCTGTACTTGTGGAGGCAGACTGCACCGCTTCCCAGATTTTCGCCCTCTCTGTCTGTCTCTCTTTCTCACTCTCTCGATGTGTCGCTTTGTATGCAAGTTGTTTTGCATGTGAGTGTGTTTGTGTGTGTGTGTGCGCGTGTGCATGTGTGAATGTAGTGGGTGGCAGTTTGGCAGAGCTGCTAGACGAGGCTGGTGAATGAGACAATCATCCCCCTCCTGCGGTCTATATCTTAGAATATATTTATTACTCATTATTTATTAATAAATTACATCATAACTATGCTGCAGAATAACTGACGCTTCCTACAAGGATTCATTCAAATACACTCTCATCCATGAAGGAGGAGTTCAAAGCACTTTGCTTTGAACTGGCTCCCACACACACACGTTAATGTCTCTGACCAGCGCATTTCACCCAGGAAGACACACAAACCCTGCTTCCAAAACTATTTGTCGCCTCTTTGCCCTTGCGTCACTCTCTTTCCTGTAAGGCCCCCCCGGCTTTCCAAAGGTCCTTTTTTTTTTCCACGGAGATGTTTCAACAGTAACATTCTCCAGCCATGACCTCTGGCTTTGCAGGGTCACGCTGAGCGAATGAGAGCAGACAGCCTGTGAGAGAAGTTGAAGTTGGTTGTGTCCCTCTGATAGCTATACGGCTGCAGAGCGATGAGTCACAGTGTATATGTGCAGAGGGGAAGAGGAGGAGGAGGACGAGAAGGAGGAGGAGGAGGAGGGGGGTGGCCTGCCTAGCTCATTTTCTTCCTTTGTGTGCGAGTTTGTCCATACATGCGTGTTTGTATATGCTCTGATTACACATTCAGAGAGCAGAGAGCGATCCAGTATGTAGCTGTGGTGACAGCACTGCAACATTAATGCTGGTGGACTGACCCACAAGTCCCACTTGACCCTGGAGTTGTGGGATGACATGCTCTCTTCTCTTTCAATGCTGACCCCTCTTTACACTTCGCCCGGGCGACATACTACGCTGCCACAACAAATGATCCTCCCGTGACGTGACTGGAAAAAACCAAAGCTGCCGACGTCACTGATAGACGATAGACGGGGCGCTCTGTGACATCATGGAATCTGACTTTTCATCGCCAGAAAATGTGATGTCGAGCGCTGCCCCCGACGCCAATGGACTTGTCGGCATCCGTCCCCTTGAAACGGCGCAGTCCCGCATGACCTCATTTATGCCGTCACACATTCCTCCTAAGTCACAATCAGGCATCTTTCAAAGCTCAACAATCGCACCGTGATGCAATGTGCACCGGCTAACAATGCGGCGCTCGGGTCAGAGACGAGGAGAGTCACAACAATTTGACAAATTAAATCTCCACACACACACACACACACACACACACACGCACACACAGTGCAGTTGGAAAAGCCAGTTTAGGGAAGGTGACTCGCACTGTGAAGCATGCAGAGCTGCTCTGCTGGGCCAGCCTTCCCGTGCGTCACTGATGTGGCAACAGCCATTTGAGGGTAATTATGGGATGGCTGGCGCCGCCAGTGTGGGACCCAGGTGCAGATAGCCTCTGCTCAACAGAGAGAGAGAGAGAGAGAGAGAGAGAGAGAGAGAGAGGAGGAGAGAAGATATGTACTCTCAACAGAAGGATGAGTCACTCTCTCCACCCCTCTAACTCTCTCTGTTCTGTTTCCTTTTCCGTCGCCAGCTCTCGGTCTCCTCTCCTGACTTATCTCCTCCACTATCTCGGTGTTTAAATATCTGTTGCTTTCTATCTTGGTCCTCGTGGCCTGTCTCTCTTTTCATCCTCTCCGTTCCCCTCTCCAGCCGCCAGTGCCTGACATCTGAAGTGTCGCACTGCATCGACCCTTCTGGATCTGAGCTAAAGCAGCACACTGATCGCGTGCGTCCCACTCGATAAAAACCTCAGCCACAGAGCAAAAACCTCAAGAGGCACGAAATAGATTTTTAATTAAAAACATCTCAAGTCTGTTACTGCAGACAATTAATCACTCTTGCCGTTTCCCATCGTGTGCTTTTTATCTCGGTGCCATCAGTCATTTTGCAAGAGTCTCTCAGTGGCCAACGTCTCACTCTGTAAATTCTCTCACACAATCTGAGTCCGTCTGGTGCTAGACGAAATGTATGTCCTGTCATTAACATGGCTAAATATAGTATTGTGTGTGTGAGTGAGTAGAGGGGGAGGAGTGTGCTGGAGTCGTGTATTTATATGCGTGTTTATGCGACCATGTGTGTGCCAGGAAGTTATTGGAAATTTGCTTAGGCAGCTCTGCTTCTCAAATGGGACTCACTGTTGTGCACTTAGGTCAGAGCAAGTTCACTAGTGTGTGTGTGTGTGTGTGTGTGTGTGTGTGTGTGTGTGTGTGTGTGTGTGTGTGTGTGTGTGTGAGAGAGAGAGAGCATGTGCGTGTGTCCATCTGTCTGTCGTCTGGGCTTACAGCTTACTGTAAGGCCAGAGGAAGGATGCTTGTTTTTCCATGATGCAATCAGTGACTTACATTTAACAGATCTCTGAAATGTTTGGCAGCGATGAACAAAACCTCTGTTAGAGAAAGGCCCTCTCTCTCATCTTCTCTCTCTCTCTCTCTCTCTCTCTGTCCCTCACACACACTCACACACACACACAGACAGCATTGATATATTAGATCAAGGAGTGACAGTCGCTTTAAATATTGCATCCATGGGAACTCTGAAGACATAAATTCAATAAACATGAATTTTTGCTAGAATATTTCTCTAAATTGCAGCTTTAGATAAAGGAAGGAGGAGGTTAACTTAATTATTTTTTGGTTTTTTTATCACGGTTGCTTAACAAACAAAATAACAAACAGTATCATCTCCTTCGATGATCAGCTGTTGGTTAACATGCAGCTGACTGAGGAATGTCCTCGGTGCAAACCACACCAGAGCGTTTTTCAGAGTTCAGTGTTAGTGCTCCTTGAGCTTGCCCTGTCCTGACCTGGGTGTGACCGTCTCTCCTCACAGGACCCAGGTGAGACTGGAGAGCCTGGAGGACTGTCGCGTCCTGGAGGACCCCTGCGACGACTCCATGTCGGACACCCACGGCTGCCCCGCCTACGTCAGCCCGGAGATCCTCAGCAGCTCCGCCCCGTACTCGGGCAAGATGGCCGACATGTGGAGCCTGGGGGTCATGCTGTACACCATGCTGGTCGGTCGCTACCCGTTCCACGACCCGGACCCGGCCACGCTGTTCTCCAAGATCCGGCGCGGCCAGTGCTGCCTGCCCGAGGGCCTGTCGCCCAAGGCCAAGTGTCTGCTGCAGAGCCTGCTGAGGAAGGAGCCCTCAGAGAGACTGAGCGCCGCCGAGCTGTTCGCCCACCCGTGGTTCCACCAGCCGCCGTCGTCACAGGAAGCGGCGCAGGGCGAACAGGAAGTCAGCTCGACGGAACAGATGGTGCCGTCCTTTGACGTGGAAGAGGACGATGACCTGTTCTGCTGACGGACTCCGTTCAGCCGAGTCCGGCCGAGGGACCAAAACAAAAAAAGAAAAAAATAATCGCTATGAGGGACTCATTGTTGTTGGATTTTTTTTTTTTTTTTTTTTTACATTGGCACTTTTAAAAAAAAAAACCCATTTGTGTACTGTCGAGTGTACATACACCCTCAAGCTTTCTTACAAAAACTTACTGTACTGTACTTTGTTGTTGTATGTGTTACTCGCTAAGGGCATTTTTCACAATGATCATTCATTGTGTTTCTATATGTTGTTTTTTTTTGTTAGTTTTTTTTTTTTTATGATTCGGTGCTAAAAACAAGGAGTAGATTTTGCCAGATTATGTTAACAGAAGAATCTCCACAAGCTATATCACAGAACAATGAACCGGGGGCAAACAGCAGACACCAACGCTTGGACTCACGCGTCCTCAGAAGGCATTAAAACGACTCCTGGGCGGGAGCAGAGCAGAGCAGAGCAGAGCAGGATGTTGTTCCTCTCACTCGGAGCGGGCTGGAGGCCGTGTCGGCTGACTCACCGGCCGGGCTCGAGGACGGCCCGGAGCGAGCTTGACGTCTCACAGCAGGCGGTGTCACGGAGTGAGAAGCACGGCCGGCAGAGGACTGATGTGTCACCCTCAGCGGGGGGGACGCCGCCGAGGTGTCCCGCCGCCAATCTGGCGACGTCTCAGCAAGCGCAGAGCGTTTACAAATCTCACACCACGCGCCAAAGGTTGAGAAAAGCAGGGTGTTACTGATCTAAGGCAGGGAGTTTGTCTCGCACACTCACTCTACAATAAGGCTCCCCACGAGCCCGCGCGAATGGCTAGCGCAGAAAGACAGATCTCAGACGCGTTTATCTTTTTCAGACGCATGCCTCATACGTCAGATGAGCATCAGACGGCAAAACAGGATGTCTCCATTAACAAGGTCTGTCTCTGCAAATTTGACTGCGATCAGCCTGTTTGGTTGCTCTGAGACGCTGTGTGTGCAGTTAGCCGCAGCCGGGCTTAACACTAATGCCTCTTGTTTAAAGTGAAAGGCTGGAAGGAGCTCTGCTTCTAAAGGCTCGGTCACATGCCCTCTGCCGCAGCAGAGATCAGTGGATCGATCTCAACGTGCTGCCCTCGGATTTCAGTGCAATGTAAAGTAAAAGCAGAAGCAACACGACTTATTTCTCAAAGCGACGTTTGTTCTGAGGAAATCAGCCAAAATAGCCAGCTAAGGACACGTCAATTCCGGAAGAAACAGATCACAGCGGACCGAAGCTTTTCTCAGTGGAGCGGATGAACCTGGTTTTGTTCTTTTCTGTCCGAACATTGCGTCAAACCGTATTGCTTTAACGAAGCCGAGCTGTGCTGAGTGTTGTGCCCGTATCACTGTGTGTTTCATAAACTGAATGGCTCTGAATCAGTCGCAGCCGGGCGATATTTGATGTTGGTTGTCTGATGATGACTCAACGCTTGAGTGTGTCTGCAGAGAACGGTCCTGACCTTGGCTGGAAGAATCTGCTCTGACCGTTTCACCTCGTCAGTGGTACTTTTCCCCCCATGTCCACTTTATTCACATATATATATATATATATACATATATATATATATATATATATATATATATATATATGAAAGCTGTGGATCCATTGAGACTAGTCATAATAGTTAAAAGATGTGTTTTCTCGGACTGGGACAAGCGTATGCAGTGCTTCAGTGACGTTCAGCCTTACAGACTACTGTGGGCCAGTTTTCTTCATTCTGGTGCAGTTATTTTTCGACAACGGTACTAAATCTGGCGTATCTGAGAAGTGCGGTGCATATATAAGTTCTGGGTCACGCAGCCGGGCTAATAAAACGTCCGTTGCAGTTTAATAATCGTCTCTCATCTGCCTGGGATACCAGATGGGAGCAGACTTGTGACAATCTGAGTGGTGTCTCTGCGAAAAGTAATTTAAGAGATTTACGGTTTCGTTTCTGGTTCATACATGTAGAGTGAGTCACACGTTCATGTGACACGTAGAGTAAACTGACACGGGTGCACAAACTTCATATTGCACTGTGAATTATGTATTTGTGACACAACCTAGAGGCTACTGTTAGTCCGGACAGGTTACACACAAGAGATATATTCATTGTACAAAAGATGTAAATATGTATATTTGAAATATGTGTGGAGATGTTGAATAAAGATCACATTTTTTCATATTCACATGGCTTGTTTTGTTCATTTCTCCTGCTCGTCTTCCTCACACACACACACCTGCACACCACAGCGCTCTGCTGCGTGCCTCGAAGTGTGTCCTGCAGGAATTACCTCCACGCGGCTCTTCATCATCTGTGAAAGGAAACAGCACACATTCTTCATTTTCCTCCGAGCTTTCAATTTCATCCTCACACATGGTGGGGAGGGGGAAACTGTCCCTCTCCATCTCTGCCTCAAACCGTTTACTCTTCTCTGACCTTTGCGTAATGTAACATTTAACTCCTCAAACAGACAAATGTCAATAGTGGGTCAGTGTCTTTTCCTGGAATACCAAAGGGGCAGGATATACTCTCACTGCAGCTCTCCTCAGCCTCGGCTGTGGGAACACAAGGTCAACGCATCAAACAATGAACACGGGCGCTTTTTCAGCAAATACATATGTTGGTTTTCATCTGCACCACTTTTGCTTATGAATCATTGTTTGACCTATAAGGGCCTGGCATGTCTCCACCGTCAGTGTGTTATGACTACCTCGGGCTTGACTGGCCGGGGCTTGCTTAAGATGTGTGTGCGTGTTCATGCACATACCTGCTTGCGTGCCTGCATTTGTGTATGTGTATGTGTGCGTGTGTGAGTGTGAGTGTGTGTGCGTACAGGAGTGAGATTAGGTATCAACAAGGTAGCTGCAGTGTCTCCACAGCTGGGAAGCTGCCAAAGCAGCAGTTGCCCAACACGTCAGAGCTGGATGAGAGCAGAACCTCCAAAGCAAGCTAGTAGTAGTGACTGTGTGGAGAAACGTGTGTGTGTGTGTGTGTGTGTGTGTACAGGATAGGGTGTATTTGAGAACAGAGGCGGTTGTGGGAGGTTGTGTGAGGAAGTTGGTTTTGTGCACATGAGAAGGTCTCTCATTCAGGCTAAACACAATGCAGTGATAGGGGAATCATTTTGGGGAAATGTGTTTATTTGTCCTCTCACCAAATGAAAGGGTTGACGCCATTGTGTTGTATTTCAAAAGCTTAATATGAGACCAGCAGCTGGTGAGTTTAGCCCAGTGAGCATAAAAGTGGAGATGAGGAGGCGGCAAAAGCAAAGCAAAATGTACCAGAATCTGTCTACCAGCACCTTTAAAGAAAAGCGTCTGGCACGTAAGCCCCACAGGAAACCACACAGTGTTGTTTTTACAACCACAGATACTCGACTCACCCATGGATTCACCTCTTTTGTAGAGCTGAGATGTTTAACCAACAGTGGTCTGGGACTGGTGGGAGACTGGGGTTTATTCAAGGTTGTTAAAACCCAAAATATTGACCAAATATTAACACTGTTCACGTCCGTCTAATCGCCCTTATAGGAACACAACGTGATGTACTGCCTAGTGTGCCGATGTTTCAAGGCTGGATTTCACTTGTTTGCGTTATCGCAAAGGTCACAGGAGTTTAAAATTACATTTTCATGGTTTCACTTTGACTCGCTGCGCTTTGTGACATGCGGTGGGTTGTGTCGCAAAGCCGGGATTGAGAGCGTGCAGTGGTGCGTGGTTAGTTTGCCGTTGGGAAACATCGGCAGGTATAGGGGTGATGTCATCATGTCCCGTGGCCACAACTGTAAACTTTATCCTTCCTTGTTATCATTATCAAGTTATCATTAAAGTTTCTCAACCACACCAACCTTTAAATAACACGCTTCACAAACTTCCTCCTAGTGAGACATCTCCTAGTGACTCTCACGCATACATAAACACACACACAAACACACACACATATACACACACACACACACACACTAAGCTGTCAGCAGATACTGTATTTCCTTGATCCTATGTGGCCTCTTTTGATGAAGATGAGATGACGGAGGGTTGAGTGAGGTGTTTTTTTCAGAGTATGTTCCTGATGTTTTAGAAAGCAGGCCAGCTAACTTCACTCACAGGCCTACATTTCATCAAAGAATGTTAAGTATGTGGCTTCCTGTCGACCAACCAGGGCGTAACCACGGTGTCACCTGCACTGCTTTTCCCGTCGTTCGCCACGTATGGAAGTAAAAAATTAAAAACAGCCGATGTGAGATTTGACAGTAAGCACCTGCCTTTGAGGTGATGAGAGCCATTGTGCTTTTTCCTGGAACTGTTTGGCACAAGCGGGCGCTTCCCTGATGCAATGGAAACTGCCCGCCTCCGCCCATTTGAGTGACACTCTGACCTCGCTTATTTCATAAAACGATGTAACAAAGGAATGCGAGGCATTGTGTGGACCCTGAGCAGGTCTGGATGTTCGTAATAGGGCTGGTATTTGAGGGAAGCGTCTTTGATCTCAGCCATACCTGGGATTCACTGGAGTGAAATGGCGATCTCTGCTGCACCCTTGTGTCATTACAGCGAACTGCAGCTTTGAGGCGGACTCATGTATACGCATGTGAGGCAAAATCATACGCAATAAGCAAATTCTGTAGCAAGTCAGATCACAACAACTTGACTATTGTCTGCCTTGTAGAGGAGTACAATACAGACAAAACGAAAAGATGAGTTACAAACTGTGAAAGTGCTCCCTCACCAGGAAATAGATTGGCTCCTTCAACAGAGCAGTAATTGTTTTTCACAGAATACCATGTATATTCTGGCTCCAACTTCTAAAATGAAAGGAATGACATCATACGTCATCTTGGTATTACACAAAGGCAGTCAGGTCAATAGCTGTAGTTGTAAAACAGTAACTGAAACAATGAGAGAATTGCCGTGAGACTACAGTGTTAACTTTTCAACTACCACGATGCCAAACGTTGAATCAATCAATCAATTAATGGATTGAAAGGGGTCAAAATCTGTTCATGAGCTGACAGGTTGAAGGCGTTTCCTCCTCTGTCAAACAAAGCTAACTTGAACTTAAAAGTTTTTAACAATTACATCTTAGCCAACAGGTTAAACATTCCTCTGCTTCACAATTGTTGTTGGCATTTTGCCACTTTGCATATTACTCTCCACTGTTGTTATGTGCAACATGTCCAACCCCTGATAGGAATGTGTTCTGTGTCTATGTCTAGTGTGTGTGTGTGTGTGTGTGTGTGTGTGTGTGTGTGTGTGCGCATGTTTGTGTGCATGACAACAAATACACACATTGCTTTTTCCCACTCTGTCTGTAGAAAAACTCTACAGGCGCCTCCAAATGAAAAAATAATCATCAGATTAATCATGGGTGAAAACAGACATTAGTTGCCAGAGTAAAATACACTTTCCATGAAAACATGGAATAAAATAATCAGCTTTGTGTGACAGCGTGAGTCTCCCCCGGAGGTAAATGGGAGTCGTGAATGTTGACTGGGTCAACAGGATCTTAAGCACCCACAGGAGGGGCATGAGGAGAGTTTCTCTGATGAGCTTATTTCAAGTAGAGCGGCCCCTCTGGGTTCCACGTTATCGTCGTGATTGTTTTCTATTCCGACAAATAAAGTGAAACAGAAAAACATAGTCGAGGTATTAAAATATGCTGATGACACAGCCCTGGGTGGTCTGATTTGTTTATGAGGACTCCTCTCAGTGATGTAAATCAATTTGTTCCCAGCAAAAAGAAAATAAATCAGGCAGGTTTTATCTGCCGACTGTTTCCACTCTGAGGCTTAAATTTGATCCATTTGGCACCAAAGTAAAGCTCTTGAACTTAAAACCCAAAGATTCATCTTTTGGTTTGCAGGTTCACCTTCCTGGAGATATTAGACAGAGTACCAAATACCTGCTCTACTAAAATATTTAACATACATTTATATCAAAGGATATGTCACCAGTTTGACAGATGTGCCTCAAACTGAAAAGGCTTAGATTAAACATGAATAAATGCATGGATGGAAAAGAATTATGGAACGTGTCATGACTGCAGAAGCCCATAGGAGGGCAGTATTTCATGCACCTGTCCAGATAATATCATCCTTCACACATCAGCAGGTCAATCAGTGGGAATCTGTCTCTCTGCAGGCATGAGACTGATAACAGGACAAGCATTGAGATCAGAAAAGAAAATATTTGTTTTCCTCACACATCAACGTGCGAAATGCTATGTGGACAAGAGCAATACTTCTGACATCTAATACTAAAACATCTCTGCTCCCTGACATCTCCATCACAGTCCTGTTCCCTAAACAAACGATGAGCAAATCCTAAAAAAAATCATTCTGGGAGAGCAACGTGAAACCACCTCAGGTCTGTGTTTTATGGGGTCTTAAACAGCAGCGGGCCGACATTGTTGAAATTGTTTTGCGGTGAAATGGTCCATCTGTCTGTGAAACCAATCAGCCTTTCCTGGCCCCAACACACACTGTTAAAGATGTCGCCAAATTAGCCAATCAGAGCGAAAGCACCTGTTTGCTCATAAAACCTGAAATGTGAGGCAACTAAAGCATCGCGTGGCAGCTCAGAGGCCTGTAGCCTGTAGAGTTGAGGATGACGATCATAAGAGTGTCCGCGTCTCATTGTGCAATTTCGTTGATGCACTCGGAGTATTTTATCTGCAGTTCCTCAACTCAACCTTGGCGAAGACCCAAATGTCAGATGAGCTCAATCAATGCCTGCACATGGAGACACACAGTATTATGTGCGATTTCTATTCAAAATTTTACTTCAGCTGAAAGGATATTTGTTCTATTATACTGAGGGCCTCAAGTCTTACCCGTTTTGTACTTTAACTGAGCACAAAGTGTACAGGTTTACAATCTATCACAAGGCGCAGACACACAATTCACTCCCACAGTCACGCCTTGGGGCAGTTTAGAGTTTCCAATCAATCTAAACATGCATCCTGAGCTGTGGGAGGAAATTGGAGCACCTAGAGAAAACCCACGCAAACACAGAGAGGACATGCAAACTCCACACTTATTGCTGCGAGGTGACAGCACTAACCGCTGTGTCGAAGACATCTCTGCAAACAGTGTCTGCACTGTAATTACAATCACCGAACGAGACAAATGTTTGATTAAACTCATTATGAGCCATCGTCTATCCTCCCAGGAGCACCCTTTTGTTTGAATATAGTATTAGTATTAGTGTATAAATAGTAAAAGCACCTTCTCGGAATGAATGAAGTAGATGTTAAACTCCATCTCTTGTTCAGCCAGTTTCTCAGAACTCGTTCATCTCTGAGCCTGTTGAAGATAACCCCTGTCCTGTGTACGCCACGTTCTCTCCATCCCTCATGAGCTCACCATTACATCCATTTATCTCTGGCAGTAGCTAGAGAGCAGGAGATAGGCTGCCTGTCATTTCACCCGCACGCTCCACAGTATGTATTCTCTGCAGTTTCCTAGAAATGTGTTTTTCCCGCCAGCAGCTCGGCAGTGTTAACACTGACATCGCTGATCACGGCTCCCTCTAATGGGGCCAGTGGAGTGAACCCGGTTGTTCTCTGAAAGCTTTGTGTCATTCATGAGACCGTGCACACGGACAGCTCTGAATAATCTGGAGTTTGAATTGAGCTAGGCGGTATTTATAGTGCCAGCTCTGGACATTTGTGGTCAGACGCCCGAGGTACTCAAGCTCACTCCCTGGCAGAGGGCGAGGCAGCATCTTCAGGCTGTCACAAAACATACAGTCAGTCATACTCATACTAGAACAAAAACATCCAGACTCCTCAGGAAAAAGTAGGATCACAGCCTTTCTTAAGGTGGTACAACCCATATGCTCCATTTCCTCCATTTGCTCTGCCTAAGACTGTTGACTACCACGTATTCGATTCAGTTAAACAAATGAAAGCAGAAAACAACGAGGCAAAAAGCTCCGGCTCACTCCTTTTCTGGTGTGTTATTGGTATATTTCTCTTCTGGGAAATATTGAAATGAAGCAGCGCAGTGGCTGCTGTCACACTGTGGAGTGTTTTCACTCAAAAAAGGAGGAAACTCGCTCTTGCATGTCACTCATGCTTCACGGGGCACATGGTAGCGCCTGCTTTCAGGGCTGCCTCGATCAAAAGGCACAGCGTCAACCTACCTAATTCCTGATTTTTTACTCTCCCCCTACGGACCTGAGTGCTTGAACACAATCGCTGCCAGGCTCCCTGCAACAGACCCGACGTCTGTGAGGAGAATAGAAATTAGTCGACTTTGTGTTTTTCAGCATTCACCGGGGTATGAATTGCAGCTACAGCCAAGAAAGGGCTGATTATTCCTTGTGGATGGGTAAAAACACGATCCCAAAATGTGATCCCAAATATTACGGGAAGGAAAAGCAAATACTGCGTAACCAGGAACGGAGACCAGACATATGTATTGTTAATTGTGGTTGTGTACAGTATATACATGCATAAGCTGTTTAATCCCTTAACCTCATGTGAAATGCTACATCAGCATTTCTCCACACTGATGGCTGGGAGAAAGTAGAGCGCCAGCCAAAGAGATTAGCTCAAAATTAAACAAAGAGCTCAGTGTAACAGGGATTTGCTCTGCTGCATGGGGCCACGTCGTCTAAATGAGTATATGGCAGCCATGGCCCTCGTGGTCCTTCGTGCAGCCAAACTTTCAGTTCATTCTTATTCTCTAGAAAAAATACATTATTAAAATACACATTAGCTGCAAAGCTGTTCAGGCCTGTGGATAAAATGCCAAGAACCTAAGTCCCACTGTGCATCACAGAAAACACATCTGGACTATCTCTCTTTAAAGTACCTGTCTTTCACTAAAATTTTTACATTACTTTTTCTACTACAGTACTTGTATTTGACAGTACAGCACTCTACCACAAATCATTCACAACTGCATTTGAATGTTTTAAAACTGTAACACTGTGACTTTTAGCAAAGCATTGAATGCCAGAACCTCCATTGGCATTAAGCACATGATCCGGGCATGCTGCGTGCTCCTACTTATGACAATATGACTCGTACGCTGTGTCTAATTGGACTGAACGTCACCGATCCCCAGGGGAAGGATTAAACACACACACACACACACACACACACACACACACATACACACACACACACTCACACACCCCTTCAACATCCTGTCGACACTCTCACTTAATTCACTGCTGATGCTCTTTTCCATTGGCTCATCACCATCTCTTGTCCCCGTTCATTGGCTGGTTACAGCGTGTCTAAAACATCCTTTCATTAGTTACAGTGGAGGCACACACACACACCCACACACACACACACACACACACACACACACACCAGTCTGCGTACAGTGCCCAAACTGTGCCAGACATGAAAAGTTGAAGAAGGGATTAAGTCACCAATCCACATAGTTGCACAATGGCCTCCTCCCTTTCTCTCCATTTACACTGAGCTCTCCCCATGGGTGTGCTGGGGGGTGCAGAGCAGCTGGAGCAATGAAAGGGGAAATCTTTGGCTCCCTTGCATAGCATAAAGGCTTAGCTGGAGATAAGCTCACACTCAACAGCAACATGGAGAGTAATACTAGATAGACGACGCTCACTTTACAGGGAAAGTTGGTCACGGTCACATGGAGAGATCTGAGAGCCAATAAATTATACATCAAACAATGTAACAAGTGTTAACTTTCAACGACACAACATTTATATTTAGTGCCGCTGTGGCTTGCAGAATTGCACAGTGGCCATTTGTGGGTGTTTATTACTCATGTTGTGGGGACATAAATTTCAGCCACCCTCACCATTCACTCTCAAACTCACACCCAGGGACAGATTTAGAGTCTCCAGCTGACCTAAACATTCATGTTTTTGGACCGTGGGAGGAAAACAGAGTCAGACCTCGCACCTTCTGCTGTGGTTGGACAGATTGTTCCACCAAACGACCGTGGTGCCCCGTAAAGTCCAATTAATGTCATTTTGCCTCTATTTAGGGGATAAAATGTAAGTCTCAATTATATATTTTCCATTTTTGGGTGAAGACTTGGGTTATGGTCAGGCTAACGGTCCAGGAAATGAATGCAAGTTCTGGAAAAAAGAACAGAAAAATGATTCTGTGAGTGTGCGTGTTTCTGTTTGTTCCTCTGTGTGTGTGTGTGTGTGTGTGTGTGTGTGTGTGTGTGTGTGTGTGTGTGTGTGTTTATGTGTTTGGCACAGGGTGGAGCGACGCCGTGGTCCATTTATTCACCGCTTTTGCACATTACAGGTAGCTGCTGCGTTCATGAGTCAGCGGGTGATGGATGGAGAGGAGGAAAACACACTCACAGGCTGCACGAATGATGGACAGATGGAGAGAAATGCGAGACAGGAGTTTAGAATGAGACAGCCGAGCATTGTGGGAGGTTGGGGGTGGGGGCAGCAGCAGGATGTGAGAGAAAATGGAACAAGGAAGGGACGAGTGAGAGTTGGGCTGAGAGAGAGAGAGACAGAGAGAGAGAGAGAGAGAGAGAGAGAGAGAGAATAATAGAACTGTGAGGAGTCAAGAAGGGGTGCTAAAGCAAGCTGGGAGTGCAGTTTGCATGGCTCCACTCTGCGGGTGACTTTAATTACTTTTCAGCGTCGCTGCCTCTCCTGGTCATGAGCTGCATGCTCCGATCAGCAGCCTCTGATTACCGGGGCCTTTGTGAGGGGCCTCTGCCCGCTGTCAGCCTGTAATTACGCCGGCACTGGAGAGCATCTCAGCCCGTCACAGAGCTTACAAAACCATTATCCAATAGCCCTCCTTCCCCAAGGGCCTGAACTGCACAGTGTGCCGGTATTCAAAAGACCAGTGCACACAGAAGTTGTGTAAAATGCTGTTAATTGTGAACTTTATGTGTAATTGCTGGCATTTATATTTGAAGGGGTGGGGGGGTAAGAGCGAGTCAGTCTTCAAAGGTAAAACGGCACCGATTGTGAAAATAGGAGCGATGAATCATAATGACTCGGCACAATAAAGAGCTAAATCATGCAGTCATTGTGAAACTTCAAAATGCTCCTCATCCTTCCTCTCACAAAGAGATGCTCTGTTCCGTGCCTCTGACTTCCGTCACTATGTCGAGGCAAATTAAGGTGAGAATAGTGCACGGTTTTATGATTAAGCGCAGCTGTCTCCATGGTCACAGCCACTGCTCTGCTTGGACGTATAGACATAGATCTGTTTCCCAGGTGTCGCACGAACACTGCCCAGCCCTCCTCCCGCCATGCCGCCCTTTTACTTCTCTTTTAGACTCTGGTGACTGACCTCCTCGGGATCATTTTGATCCTATTCAGCTAAATGTATAATTGATGGCTGAGCCTGGGCTAAGTCTCATTTGTATAACTTTTGTTTCATGACTATATTTCTCCGACATAATAGCTTAATACGGTCCTTATACTGTAAGTCCCTGACCCTGTCATGCTTTCAAATACCTACAAACTGACATCATTAGCCACTGATATGGCCTGTACTTTGCACGTTTAGTATAAGCATACATAGTGGATGAGTGGCTAGCATGCTGTCTCACAGCAGGAACGTGCTACGTTCAACTCCCGGTTACACAAAGGGTCCATTTGTTCTCCCTATGTCTGCATGGGATTTCTGCAGGTATTGCAGTTTCCTCCCACAGTCCAAAAACATGATACGCTGCTCAACTAGAGAACCTAAAACACACCTAGGATTGAGTGTGACTGAGAATGGTGTGTGTGTGTATGTGTGTTTGCAACATGCAACATGATGAATGCAACACAGGGACAAAGCTGATGAGAAAAAAGATGGATTTAGCATTAGCATTTAGCTCACAGCGCTGCAGCAGCATGACAGAAATGCTGCTGACTGCTGCCTGGTTTGATTTAAGTGTCCTCCATGAATAAACTGACTTGACAGAGTGAGACAGCAGCTTAAAATGCCTCCTTGACCGTCTAAACTTTCTTTGCATCTGCTTTGTCCGTTTCACTCCCCGCATCAATCTGCATCTGTGATCTGTGCTACTCCCCCTTTTCCCCCCGTGGCTGCCATTCACTCCCTGTCCCCCGCAATCACTCTCCACTGAACCAAAAAAGAGGGAATGAGGTAGTGTGAAGCGAGAGCTGCAGGTGTCTTTTGAAGTGCAGGGCAGCCCACCTCCGAACGTCCACATCCCACAAGCCCACCATCGCCTGCGTTTGTCTGAAGGTCGCTCTGCTCCAGGCCATCGCGTGCAGCTGCTCTGGGCCTCTGAGCCCCGTTCTCATCTCGCAATTCACCGGCTGCCCGCTGAGAGGAATCAGAAAAAGCCGGGACAGACCTTCAATCGCACCAAAGTCAAAGATTCTGGGCTTGTTGCGCATCTGTCAGGATCAGAGCTAAGGAACATCTCTGCAGGGTACTGACCGGCCCAATATCTGTCCATGGCGGCTTCTTGCCTCCTTTTTCACCCGCTGTATGTCAGCTTAATAAGACAGAAGCATTATGAGAGGAGCAATAAAAAGCACAGAACAGTGGAATAACCTGGGAGGATCCTGCTGAGAGGAGGCTGCGGGAGTATTCGTTATCACCAGGGTCACTGACACGCTGACATTGCCTCATGTGAAGGTAGAGCAGAGAGTGGACTCACTAGTGTAACAACTGTGGTATGAGCAGGGCTGCGAGGGTAACTTTGAAAGTGTTTCCACATCAGATTACGACATACAGGCTAAAACTAAAAACTAAAATGTCTTCTACAATCCTTACAAGTATTGTAAATAGTTACAATAATTTACCAACAAACTTAAAAAACTACAGATTATAACCCAGCAGGCCAAGATGTTCTGTGCAGTGACTTATGACATGATGTAGATAAATACTCTCATGAAATCCATGAATTTCAACGATGTGACAGCATTTGGATCATCACCTCTTTGACTTCTAGCTCCTCATCACCACCCATTGTATTGTATTCAAAATACGTGAACCATTTCAAGACATTTTGAGGAGGCAGTGGGGATGTGACGATTGACAGGGCCACAGTTTCCTACTGCCAGCCTGAGCCCAGTGAGGTCTGCCCGTAATCAACAGAGCGATGACTTGAAGGATGCGTGCCGTAGGACAGAAAGTCTTTGGTGGACTTTGGTGTCAGTGGCCCTTCAGGAAGACAACAATGTAGATCTCCCTGGAGGCCATTTCACAACGGAGCCATCACCACTGTGAGGAGTGAAAGGCCTCGCTGGATAAGGAAGATATACATAGGCTTGTAAGATTAAACTAAAGAAGAAACAAGATGTAGGCATACAATGGCAGAAACATGTGGCATTTACCAGTCCATTTTGTCACAAGGCCCAGTTATTATTCAAGCAAACAATATTCACAGAACATGTCGGCCAAGGCTCAAGATATGCTGCAGAACAAGTCATAAACTCAACGCTAGCACAAAAAAGCAAACATATAGACATCCAGACCATAGCAACGCTGTTCATTTTACAACATATCTCGCTGTGCTCACATAAAGCCTGTTAATAGCAGGAAAATACTACAGAGAGCAAAGACAGTCAACCAATACTACCATAAGTCTATATAGAAGACTTGCAAGTAGACTTTAAGTGATATAAACAAAGGCGACAGGACTCCTGTTCTGTTTCTGTTCTTCAGTGGTTGTTTTGCCTCTCAGCCAAAAGGCTTCTTCAGTTCTGACTGTGTGTGCTCAGGTTTGCATGTAGAAAACCTAAAACAACAGCACAAAGACCCTAAAAGAGCTGTGTACAGCTGGAGAGATGACTTCTTATCTTAGGCAGAGAACTCGAACAATCTTTTGCAAAACAGCTCTGCAACATTGTCAGACTTGAGCTGAATAACAAAAAAAGAGAAACCAGAGATAGAAACCTCTCCCCCACACATTCTTCCCCTTTCCGAAAACCTTCTGCCTACTTATCACCCAGAATGTATCACTGTGACTTCTGCTGGTAGGTGATACCGGTGCGAAGACCAGGATATCTCTTGATAACTCTACACACACATTTTGCTTTACATTTTACGCCAAACTGACATTTCTTCAGGTGACATCACTCCATCTGGAGCCACTGAAGGCTTTAAAGGCTTTTCCGATTCACCCGCTCTAAACCATGGAATTTGGAAGAAAAGGAAATAGGTTTTACAAACCATCACATCACGGCCTGGTGCTCACCAGGTATTAAAACCTTCCACCACATTTCAGGCAAATCCTTTCTTAGTTTCTGAGGACCCATCCAGCATGAGAATACTTTCAAACAAAGAAGGAGGTAAACTATAGCTCCCTGATTTTCACCACTTGGCTCAGCTCTCTATTCATGAAGCCTGAGTGGAGTCCATCTTTATGTGAAGGTCTGTATCCTGGCAACCATAGGATTGGCCTAGAAATATGATTGGACGTTATCCCTGGCCTGGAGCTAAAACATCTCCTGGGGAGATTTCTAAGACGCAAATATGTCACATTTCAAACCACCTCTGCTGTCAAACGTATCCATCCTTAACAGTGATAAAACCTCTGGCCTGACCTCCCTTTACGCCTTATATTACACCTACCACTCGCCTCCCAACTGTTGACATCTCCGTCTACTCGAGTGGCACATCAAAGCTACTCGGATATGGTGGTTATATCATATTGAGGCAAATATCATCAACAGCATTTGACTCCATCTGCACTTGTCTGCGGCTCTCTTTTATGTGCGGTTTGTCGTGTGTGTGTGTGTGTGTGTGTGTGTGTGTTTGCTTTCCAGCAGAGCGAGAGCTCTGTACAAACTTCCCTGACACGTGGCGAGATTTTTGTCTCCTCGAAGGCAGCGATGCCCCACCAATTACCTCGGCGGAGCCAGCCAGCCGTCTCGCCGCTCTGACAGATGACTTTGACCTCGGCGAGCGCCGGGGCCTTCCCTCGACTGACGGGGAGGTTGATGGGTCTGAGGTGCGGGCGAGAAAAGGAATGTGAGGCTCGTTCTCGGAGCGCTTCCTGTGCGGCACGAGCCCGGAGCAAGCAAGGACAGGTAAATTACCTCAACGGCACCATTCTGCTCAACCCTTGTGAACACATGCACAGACACACACACAGACGCATTTCTACCCCAGTGATGCGGATTTGTGGCCTGCTGGGAGCTCGGGAACATGTTCACACTGAGCCGTGAATTCAGGTCTCTGCGATAAGAGACGCAGACTGCGAAGGCCGACGAGCTCGAGGACAATGACGACACAACAACAGCGTTGTTTATTATATGCCGGTACTTCTCGGAACTATAAGTGCAAACTGCTTCCCGTAAAACTCGACCGGAACGCAGGAATAAACCCAGAAAGCGCCAATATAAACAACGCAAACAATCGCAGGACGTTTCCCCATATTTTCCTCGAAACAATGCAGACCGTTGAGCCTCTGGCTCTGTACCCTGGCAGGCTCGTTCATGTTAGTTGTGATTAAGCCGATAAGACCTCACTGATGTGTTTCCACGAGAGGGAGCGCCAATATAACACGACATTCAACTCTCAACCTTCCGCTACGGCTAAAAACTCTCGTAATGAGAGTTCAATGTAAAGCTGTAAACTCTCTTCAACTCTCGGCACTTGGAAATGAAACTGGGGCACACGTCGGTAGTTTTCTTTTCTATTTTTTTGTTCCTAAATTGTGGCACTGCGTGACTCTTCACATTGTTATTAACGCTCCCTCTGATATTACACGCTGCTAAAACACCCTTGTGTTAATCAGAACAAGGCTCTCGAGCCGTACGCGCCCCACGCAGCTGACTCGATCCTTTGTTTTCTGCTGTTATTATCGTAATCAAGCCTCTTGTAGGGGTGGAATTTCCTCCACTTTGGCTGACCCACCACCGGGCACAGAGTGATGAAAATGCACCTCATGAGCGTGAGCTCATTATTCTCGGCTTTATGCACACTGTGAACACAAATACACAGCAAGCATACCTCGGTACCCAACCTCTGGTAAATACCAAAGTGAATTACTGTTGAATTGCCGGGTTACTGGGGTTACGTGGTTTTTGTTCACTTTCCTGGGGAAGACGGCAAAGGTTGGATTTACAAGGCTTTGTTTCCTATTGTACCACAGATTTATAATCCTCATCTTAAATTCACTGCTGGCACAGGTTTTGCTGCAAACACAGAATCTTTTCAAATCCTGGTTATTCCAGCACGCAAGTTTACACCACTAACTAAATACTTTGCATGATCTATATGCAAACTTTTTCTTTTTTTCTTCCTGTTTCCCCAGATTTAGTCCTGGTTGGACTGTGGGCTTTACTACGCAGAGTTTGCATGTTTTTCACATGTTTTCTCTGGATACTCTGGCTTCCTGCCACAGTCTGAAAACATGCATGTTTAGAGACTCAGTTTCCCCAAGGTGTGAGAGTGAATGGTGTGTGTGTGTGTTCCCTGCCTTTACTCTACGTGTGCTGGAGAAAGGCCCAGTTGCACACAGAGCAGGTAAGACAGTGGATGGATGGATTTTATCTTGTGGACAATCACAGAAATACAGAACTGAAGGAATGAAAAAAAACAAATGAAACGAAACACTTATTGTGATTGAAGCAGCATGTCTGACAAAGCTGAATCAGAGTATCGCATTACTCGATGTTCCCTGAATGCCTCATAATTTCCACTCATCAAATCCATTATTTCAGCTGTGACCTAAAGATATTGATATTTCCTTTAGGTCGAGCCTGACAGTCAAACTCATTTTCTCCGCCTTGTGCGAGTATCGTGTTTTAAAGTTAAGATTCGCAAAGATCTCTCCACCTGCCCGGCAGCGACCGCAGAGTGCCGGAGCAGCGAACCACATGCTGAGCCCCCGAGGCGTAAATCTGAAAACAGTGCCCTTGTCAATTTATCTTCTATCAGAGTGGGGATCAGGAAATAATGCGCCTCGCTCCTCTAATTTCAGGCAGTACAGTAATGTTTGGAGGGGATTTTGCACTCCCATAGCAGTCACTGTGGAGCAGTGGAAACTGCTAAAATAAACATGACAGGCGGAGTGGAGACTAAATTGTCTCTATAGTGTGTGTGTGTGTGTGTCCTGTGATAAACTGGTGACCAGTGCATTCCCAGTGTATTCCCTGTTTTCACTCTATGTATAGAGGTAATAGACACCATCAGACCCTCGCCACACCAGTAGGTATTAAATGGGAAAGAAAAAGGATGGATGGAAATAAACTGTGGTCACCACACCCCACCCCCTGCTTCAGTAACACAATGACGTTTCTTCTTTTAGCTCTGGTCACAACAACTGCTGCAGGAGAGAGAACCAAACCCTTTATGTCTGCAAGGACTCTGTCATCCAGGTCACGGCAGGCATCGATCCAGCTTTGTCTCAATCTGTCTGTTCAGCTCCACAATGATCGTCAGCCACACATCAACCCTGGTTGCTACTGGGCAGGTTGCTTATGCTGAAAACAAGCCCGCAGCAGCTGAGAGGGAACAAAAACAGCAGTATGGAAATATCCCGATGCACAGGCTGCACAATCTCTGCACTTCTGTCACCCCCGAACACCGGGTTTCGTATTACGTCTGCTCTGGCGATTTCACTCTTAATTATTAAATAATGTTGACTGTAGCCGCTGTAAAAAGCACAAGGCTGGAATAAATGAAATTTCAGACAGAGACTGGAGTCCCAGCGGAGGTCAGAGTTCACTCACACATGGAGGAGAAGTGACCCAGCCAGCTGTTACCCCTGCTCGCCGCGCTCCTGGCATCTGGACGCCACACATTTATGCAAATGAACAGCAATTAGCGCATGGATGCTCATTTGGCCTAATGTGCTCCCCAGACGCAACCTGATCAAGGAAGACAGAGTCAGGGGGTTAAAGAGGAGAAGGGTGAGATTTCATGAATACTGATTTGGATCTGAAAATCTACTGCAAAAAAAAATGGTGTGATTATGGACTTTTGATTTTTAAGCCAGTGGTAAAATCCAGATTTTTGACCCCTGGGGTTTTTATCTAATATTAAGTCTTTTAAGAAATTTGGGGACTTTTATCTGAGTAATGTGCTTCATGGTGGCATCAGTCTACTTCACATGTTTATAGTTGGCCCAAAACCCAGCAGCCCATCTTTATAGACACAAACAAGGGCAAATCTCCCCTGGGCCGGGTTCCCTCTGCAGTACATTTTAGTGCTGTTTTTAAGATTTTAATCTTCGTGAATGATTCATTGAAAGGGCTGGCTATACCTTTCTTGTCACGACACGCAGGTCTCCTGACCCATCACGTTTAACTGAAGCACAGGGGAGATTTCAGTTGTCTCTGGAATGAAAATATCTGAAACTGTCTGCTGCTAAAACACAAGTTTTAGTCTTTTAGAGTCTTAGTCTTTAGTCTTTTAGTGTCTTTGTGATATACTTCTCTTCTTATTGCTGTGTTCTTATTGCTCTTAAACTGTGTTGAATGGGGACCCGTCTTGCCTTCGCCCTATGTGCCCTTGGATTGTGCTCCAGCAGACCCCCTGTGAACACCTGCAAATACCCCCTTAATACTTGTCAAATAACTTAACAAAGCAGGTTAAGAAAATGGCATCCATCCATTTTCTTAAGTCAGCTGCTGTTGTTTTAACCGTGCATTACAAGTCAGGCTGATTTGATTTGATTTTGTCCTGGATTGGCTGGAGAGTCGATCCTCTCTTTTTGGCAGAGCTGTAAGTGACAGCGCCTCATCTGCCTGTGGAATCATTAGCAGCAGCACTGACACTATGTGAACAAATGGCCCGCTCTGAAGAGACAGGTGAGGCTAAGCCCTTGACTGTGAGGAGAGACGACTCAGAGAGACATCTCCGCAGGCTGATCAAGTCGCCGGGGGGGGAACCGCAGCGGTCCCAGGTGATTATCAAATCTAGGATTCAAATTCTCCTCTTTCTCCGTTGCGCCTCAGCCTCCCCGAGTCCTCACCCCAGCCGCCAAGGTGAAAAACGTTGAGTGATCGGTTGTCGTCCTGCCGCGGTCTCTACAATGGAGATGACAGTGACACGCATTTGGAGCAACACCTTGGTCCCCAGATCTCCAGACAGATGGCGTGTGCCAGTTAGAGCGCGCCCTCAGCTGTGTGCAGCAGCCGGGAAGAGAGGGGATGTCGCTCGACAATCTACACTCCATCCGCCATCAAAATTATATGACCAATATGCTCTGTTTCAGCCAAGGCTCCGGAGAATATGCCATTATGGCCTATTTGGATCATGCTCTCTCTCTCTCTCTGTCTAGTAAACCAGAGTGTCTGAAAAAGCAGGGTAATGTCAGGGTAATAACCTTGAAAAACAAGTTAAGGAGCAATTTCTGCGTTATGTGTGTACCTTCCCTTATGTCAACAGTTTAATCGGCGTAGACAGACATCTATTAACATATTTGCAAACAGCAAAAAAGTGGCTGACGCAACCGTAAAGACGGGTTACGCTCAAAATTACCTTTTTGTTTGACAATAACTGTGAGAGAGCAGATGACAGCACAAAGGCTCGCCTGCGTTCATAACTAATTTGAAAATTGGCAATGCGGCGCTGTGCAATTTCCTGCGCTTTCAAAAGCATCAAACTTTGAAGACGTAATTACTCAGGCAGCCTCGCGAAACTTGCTGTTAATTTATTTGCTGAGGGGGAAAAAGTGGCCGCACGAGGAGCAGTGGCAGAATGCAAATCGATTTTGGAGCACCTCCTTCCTTCTCATTACCCTTTCTTGTAAGCTTTCCTTTCTTTAGAGAGACCTCTGAGAGGCTCTCAAAAGGCCTGATTATTTTAGACAGAGGAGCAACGGCGGCCAGGAGGGACTCAAACCAACACGGTCGGGCGCGAAAGCTGTCACATAATGAGGGTTTAAATGCACGGATGGAGCGCCGCAGTTTGGCTGTAGTACTCGCATTATCATATCATATATTTGCAGCGCCTTCACAATGTGGCTGTGGTGATCTGTGAGATTTTTATGAGAACGCAAAGCCGAGACAGTCGCACTTCACACAGTCTGAGATTTATGCAAAGCGCTGGTCAGTGACTCAGAGATTCGATTCATTTTAGGCGTTATTCAGCACAAGCAGCAAACGTTCCAGTCTAAGCCTCAATATTAGTGAGCGAATTACTTGACTACATTATTTCACACAGGAGACAACTGAAGCGATGCTTAAGGACTTTGCAAACATGGATAATTAGAAATAAGGTGAATAAAGGATGCTGGTGCTCAATAACTCGAAACCACCAGAAAGTCATTAAACCATAAATAGGAAATGATTGTCAAACTAAATGATAGAAGCGCCCAGATGTTCGGAGAGTTGCAGCAAATTGAATTGATGACGGGAAAAGTCTGATGTCCTTGTGAAAATACACAAAAGTAATGAAAAACTAATGAGATTCGTCCACACGGACAGCTTGTTCGAGGCTGGGCTCCGCTTGCTTACGCCGACGTGTAAACAGATAGAGCGATAACAAAAAGACGCCGAGCGGCCGCGTCCTTCCTCCGCTCACACGCTCAGCACTCGTGTCCTCCAATTTAGCAGCTTAATGGCGCGTTACGGCCGAAGAGAACAGCCTCCGCTGTTGGGCTACAGTATGTAAATTTGCTTTTCATGGTGTCAAACAGCCAAGTGCAAACATCAAACTTTCAGGCCAAGTGCCCCGTATGACGACTGAAAATAACCAAGTTTAACATGTGCTACTGATGCATCCGCGGCTCCTGTTGGCCAAAGGCGGGCGACTTCTCCAAACCTGTTTGCAGAACATTTTATTTGAGAACGACTTTAATAGCTTCTGTTTGCTGAGCTGACCGATGGGTATCAACAGCTCAATTAAGGTGCTCCGGCCCCCCCCGCCCTCCCTCAGCAAACTGAAAATGCTCAGTTCAAAGAGCAGCAGCCAACGTCAGAGGCAAACAAAGCCCGGGCAAACAATGGAGCCACCTGCCTCCTCGGGCATTTCACACCACTCAGCTGCCTTGCCCGGCTGTGGCCCTCGGATTTAAGAACGCCGCTCCAGGCGACGTTTTGGGCAAAATACTCAGGCGGTCTGCCCAGAAATGGGGAGTGGAAAAGTTTAGAGGAGGATAAATTAAATCCACAGCTCGCTGGTGTTTTAATTATTCCTGGAGCTGATGGATCAAGCAAACCTCCAAAGCAACAGCTGACTGTGTTTGTGGTCAGGGAAATGCCACAATCCTTGCCCATACCAGCCACTTCATCAAGCTAACCTCTGTGGCAGTAAAACCCATCTCTAAACAAGCTCTTGTTACATTTAAATGACCACTCTGTGCTCTACTATTATTAACCTCCTCTCATCTGGCTCATCTAGTGGAAGTCCATGGTGTATTTCCTGTATCACCTGTTTTTGCACTACGTGGGTATTAACAAGTAGTAAGGTAAGGTAACAATGGATGAATGGATGGGCTTTCATTTACATTTCAACTGAATCTGATGAATCAGCTTTAAAGCAAGACAACACAACCTGTAAAAGATGAAACACAAATCTCAAGCAACACACCCTAACATTTCTCAGTTCAGCAGGTAGGCCTTGCTTGGTGTGATATGACTCCATTTGTGCTACTTTTCCTTTCTTGCTGTAACTTTTCCTTTTTTTTCCTGTAGCTCTCTTTCTCCCCAGTGGCTGCTCTTCAGCGGAGGTCACACAGTCCTGGGCCACGGTTTACTCTGGATCCACTTCAGAGCGACCGCCTCACAAACTTCTCCTCATTCAGCACGTCGATGATTAATCATTTTGTTTTGCTTCGTTGCATTTCAGTCTGGGTGTTCTCAGTGAATGCAAATAAAACGGTTTGCTCGTTCCTCCTTTTTTCGGAGCGTTTTGCAGAAACCCGACAGGACAAGTGTGACATCATACTGTGATCATTGTCCTCTGGGCTTTGGGAAACTTTCCTGGCCTGACTCTAATGCACAAAGAGTGGCATAGTTGCTATTGTGGGTGGCTATTACTCACTCCCAGCATGGCAGGTGTAATCACATAACATTTTTTCCCAGCATCCTCTCTGCCTGGTCCAGGGAGACTACAAGGGGAGCGTGACTGGAATCCTGAAACATTTGCAGTTTACGCGTTTTTTTCTTTTATAATAAGCGTGTTCACACTTCATTACATTACAGGAAGTAAACTCCTGAACTGGGTATTTTCTGTTGCTTTTTTGTTTACCTTCTTGTGGATCCACAGATTCACTGTTTATTTGTGGGTGGTTGTGGACTTTATGGGGATGTAGTTGTGACACTGCAGCCAATCTTTGCTTTATGGCAACAACATAAAGTTGCACAAATAACAATAGCATAACTTTATTATGTAATCAAAAGGGATCGTTTGCTTTCTTAGTAAAGGGCTATAGAAATCTATGGAAGCCTCACTTGGCCTCAAGGATGAAAAAAAAAAGGGACATGGCTTGGCTTTGAAGATCACTAATCAATACATGGTGTCTTGTTTGTTTCATCATCCAAGCATAAATCCACTGGTTTTCCATGTTGCATACAGTGAACAGTTGCCAGGCAACCAGGAAAAACTTCAAGAAGTTACAGGTCCTGATGGACATGGGAGTGGTATTGATCTGCTCCTTTAACTCTCGGAAAAACAAACCGCACCACATTTCCCAAAATGATGACAATCCTTGATGTGTTCCATGTATTTCATTAATACAGTGTAAACAGCCGCGTGTGCAGGGCTTTTAAAGCACTAGGCTCTACAGGTCTCTGGTCTTCTGAAAGAGATTGGGTAACTAATTGGAAAATATCCTGTTTTTTCTCCTCCGTTAAATCAGCCGTGTCTGTCAAGACTGAGTTTGAGGGCCACCTGAGGATGGGCCTCTCAGACAGGCTTTTAAACTTCTGTTTTTGGCTGCTAATGAGTCAATGTGCATCCACAAGACAGTGAGCAGATGGGAAGCAATTTGTTTCAGACCAGAAAAGAAGGAAAACATAGCTCACATCTCGTCCACTGCACACATCAATGGGACCCTCCTTCTTCTAATGCAGGTTGGGGTCCCTCTGAGGAACCAATGACAGACGACCACGGCTGGGTCCACTCTGCTTTGTCTGAACAATCTCAACCTATCATGAACAATCTGGGAGATTAGTCAATGCTGGATCACTGCTGCTTCACTGGAGGACCTACAAGAACCCAGAGTACCGTCCCAATATACCACAGGAGGGGTCTGGATCAAATACAGTTATTCATGTTAACCTAGAGGCACCAGGAGCCTCTTACAATATTACACATGCATACATTTGTACATCTACCTGTTTACAATGTTGAAAAATAAGCCCCTTTTCCAACCACATGGCTCCACACAACTTCCTGTCTGTATATGATGGATACAGACGGCCTCATAGCTTTGAAAGAGTGATGGGTCACAGCCAGAGCCAAGTTATGCTTTTTAGAGCCATCTCCCATCTTTGGTGTCCGGCATTTTTATGTCCAACACTTAAAGTGTAGATAATCATATTCACGTGTTCAGCAGCCAGCCATCAACTCAGTCTGGTCCTCAGCAGATCCTGTTCGCTGGGTTCTTAAACCACCTGCTACCGCTAAACATAATAGGAGCTGCGAGAGCAGAGGGATGGAACAAAAAACATAGTGTTGGGGTGAATCTCACACTATACGATAGGTTTACACGCTGTTATATCAAATCGATCCAATCAACATATCTTCTTCTTTAAACAAGACCGTAAAGGACAGTACAGTGAGAATAGCAGTTGCTTTTCAATCTAAATCATTTGTGATGCAAGTACAGAGAGAAACTGACACTGTCTGAAAATATTTCACCTTGGATTAAACAGTATTTGTAGGATCACAGACATGTCAGGATAGAATGACTGACGAGAATTACAACAGCGTCGATCCAAAAGTTGCATGAAACACTTTCACCACCTCAAAGCTCCCTCGTGTTAAGGGTCACACATCGTTGGAGTGTTCAGCGTAAGCTGTGGAAACAAATTAAAGCAGCCCACGAGAAGCAGCTAACCAACACACAGGCTCGTGAAGCTCACGTTAACATCTCGACTGGGCCTCTGCACAGAAAGCAGCGTGCCGCTCCGATCACACAGCGGAGGAGACCAGCCCCTCGCAGCTACGGCAGCAACATCTGCACAGCTGCTCTCCCGTCTCTTCGAATTACCCGCGGTTCACCGTGAAACTGTCTAACAGACTTGAACATGACAAGAGCCCTGAGGAGGGACTGACTGCGTCTTAATTTGATAACAGGGCTGCGAGGAGCATTAAAGGCAGCACACGGGAGGAGGAGGCGGTGCCGGCGCAGCCACCGTCCCGTACGCGGGGACAGGAGTGGGACTGCTCCCTGCAGTCATTATGAGAGGATCGTCTCAGAGCTGACAGACTGTCGCAGGTGATTACAGGGTAGTCTGATTTATTTCAGACTGGAGGTCACCGCAGCTACTGTGCAGTTGCAGGCTGTGGCTTTACCTGTGCCTGTTTGTCCAGTCTGAACGTTTATCTAATACATTACAACAAACTGGAGTCCTGAATTCAAAACCTACAGAGGAGAGGCTGTGCTTACTCTTGAATAACCACATGTACTTTTTAATTTCTGTTGCTTTTTAGCGTGAAAGGACTCCTGTGGTCGGCACAGTTTCAGTCCAGCTGGAAGCAAAGCAAAGTTAGTCTTGACAAGGAGATGTCAGTTCTCTCACAAATAACAAACTATGAGACTGATGGTTGAAATGTGCAGACAGTTTAGGTTTTTCGGGCTATGTCAACACGAGGGGCACAGTCAATGTCGTTTCATCACTCCGAGGCTGTAAAGCACTGTCTGTAAACCCACAGAGATGATACAGAGGAATTTATATGCAACAACAAATCAAGTTTATTGTCATTATCGTCAGCCGGCCACCTGTTATTCACGCGGTGTCCTAGTTTAGCGGCACAGGCTGCAGATGGTTGTAAGTTGTGAATGTATCTCTGATGAAAAATCATGGAGCATTTCTGTCACTCTGCATAACCTCTTAACACTCCCTCTGTTAATTCAACAGCCTATTTCTGTCTTTATTGCTTGTCACTTTTAATTGAACGCAGCGATTGCAGGGCCGCAAGTAGGGACTCTGGCTCCCTGGAGTAACAGCCTAGTTGCCGTATTAATAAATCGGATTAAGTGTCAGAGTTGTTGCATGTTGTACAACTTAGCATGTTTTCTTATGTGTCACATCGATGCTGCTACAATGAGCGTCCAAGTGACGATGTGCCCGATCCGTCTCAGACCTTAAGCGCAGCGTTGTCACAATAGAAAATATAAGTTTGGACGTAAAAAGCTGTGCTGCGTATTTCCATAGCGCCGTACAAGTGGAGAGCGCTGCAGTTTCCCATATTCAATCTGTTTGGTCTTAAACCACAGAACAAGTGATTTAGTCCACCAAATAATCTTCCTTCCAAATCTGGTTTTGTCAATCCAGCATCAAAGTGTAAAAATAAGTTTTTTAATGAGCAGAGGGATCAGCTATTTTGAAATAGTGACTGTATAGAGATAAGGAAGTGATGACAGCTCATCTGAAAGTGAGCAAACCTTATGAAACCTGTATCACATCAACCCGCAGACCTCATTTTGTTTCTTTGGTTGTGGAAAAAAATAATCTACCATCCACTTCCTTCGATATGGCAAAATAATTGAAATCTCATTTTCTAATGTCCACTACAATTAAGAAATGCATCCTCTGCAGTGGGTCAAACAATTAACCTTTCAAACGCAACAAACTCATTTCTAAGACTCACTCTGAGATCACAGGAAGACGACGGAGTGTGCATCTTAAACACACAGCACGCGCGCGAATGGAAAACGGTGCATTCAGCTAAATGGAGATTTCCTGTCTCGTGTTGTAAGTCAAATAGGAAAGGGGAGTCACTTCAATAAAAAGAGACACAGATGGTTTACTTGACCTTTGGGCACAGGACAGACAGACTTTGATCAGTGTGACACGGACCAGCTCCACAGCTCTCCACACTTTAACATGTGCTGGTGTATGAATTACTCTCTAAATAAAATAAAGGGGAGAAAGAATCCTTCATAAAGTCAACCCCGTCTGTATGAGTGTTCAGGGAGGAAGGGGTTAAAGCACACAGGGATGGAGTAACAGGGCTCACTGTGAACAGAGAAAACAGTCAGTCTAGCTACAGAAATGGACGGGTAAAGCTTTTGTAAACTATATAACAAGCCTGACGGCTGATTCAGTCATTTCTGTGTCAGATAATTGAATTCATAATTGCTAAGGCCATTAGGCATCAGAGGATGTGGAGAAAAGTGGCTTTAAGGCAATAACATTAAAAACATGGGTCGTAATAACACACACAATCTAAATCCACCAAGTGGACGTTTCCCTGGATGAGCTCCCGACTTGTTTTGTGGGTAAACATCACAACCGACCACTCAGTGGCACTTTCCCCAAGCAGATAACCAGCCAAACGGCACACAACAAAACAAAGGAAACTGTGTATTTCATTCAGTTAATAGCAACAGCCTGAGCTTTGCATGGATTTGAAGAAAATCTTTGGGGTGTGCAGAAGAGAGACAATCACATCCAGACACTGACTATAAACATATATCACCTCCACTGAGCCTTTCTACCTAATGGATCAATAAAGATTGTATCTATCTATATGTCTGGGTTCAAAGGGGAATAGTGGTGCTAGCACAGCAGCAATTTAACATTAGTTTAATCAGAAACGCCTTAAATGCTTTTGTAGAAGTTGTTTTACAATCTTATTTCAAGGAGCGGTAATGTTACGGTCTTTTTCATGCTTATTTGGCAACCACATGTAGGCTTTGTGCTGATTGGCTGCCACTTACATAGATGATCAAGTGATTTGATCAAGCTCAAGGGGCTGACACAGCTATGGAGCAGAAACACATCCAGTCGTGTATGTTTCAGCCAGAATCGGAGCAGGAATGACAAAGAACCAGTAGTTTGTACAACAACATTTTACCAGAAACTTCTGCAGCCTCGCAGCGGTCTGCCTCAAGTTACTTGCGTAAATCTACAGAAGCAAGTGCATGCAAATTACACAGGATGTGGGTGTTTGCATCACACTCATATTTTACGTCACACTGCATGCATCTCTGTCTGGATTCAAGTAAAACATCCATGTCAGTACCGGATGTTTATATACGAATGCAGACAAGATGGTGTTTGTGTACCTGCCTCCCCAACTCTGACCATGGAACAGACAAAAGCAAGGTAAGAGCTGTTTTTCAGGTCCCCTTACAAGACTCAGGCTGGAGATGCTATTTGAATGAAACACATTCACAGCACATTCCGGTTTGTGATGTTGACCCTGGACAAACAAGTCAGCAGTCGATTCAGGGACGAATATGACTGGGTGAAATAAAAAAAAATCACTAAGTGATGCTTTTGTGTGTGTGTGTGTGTGTGTGTGTGTGTGGTCCTGATGAAACCAAATGGAGTGGGTGTGTGTGTGTGGGGGGGGAAGTTGAAGTCTTGCTATAGATTGAAGCAGTCTGTGCTCAGTCGGACCCAGTCTCACTCCTGATCTCCTCCACGCTGCTGAAGTGTGACGCCAGCTCCTGCAGCACCGCTGACCTGCCCAGGTGGTCGTTCCTCCGCTTCTCCATGATCATGTCCTCCAAACTCTGGAACTCCAGCACGTGCGAGTGTCTGTCCGACATGAAGATCTTCAACCTGTAGGGCTGCTTGCCTATCCGGATCTCCCCTCCCATCTTGAACTCCCTCTTGCCGTACTTGCACCAGGCAGCGAAGCACTCAGAGTTCCTCCAGCTCAGCTCCCGGTCCTTCAGCCCCACCTGCTCCATGGCATTCTGCACCACCATGTCCGAGCCCAGAGCTTTGAACCTGTAGAAGTCGTTGACGATGCGGCACCTCCTGCCCTGGCTGGCGTCAGTCAGGAAGCTGTTCTTCACCTCGGCTCTGTGCAGGTGCACCACCTGGAAGTCCCCCACGTACACGGCCCAGTGCGGGTACTGGCCCGTGGCCACGAACTCCACCACATCCCCCGCTTTGCACTTGTTGAGCAGGTTCTCCGGGGTGTACACCTCCAGGCTGGAGCTCCCCACGCTCTTCTCGTAGATGCACTCGTCTCGGTTGTACACGGCGCACTCCACCTCGTCCCTGCGGTCGTACAGTTTCTCTTCCTGGTTCGGGTCTCGCTCTCCGGCTTCCTCCAGCTCATCGTCGTCGTTGGAGAAGATGTAAGAGACGCCGATCCGAGGACCGTCCTCCGTGTCCACGCCGTTTGGATCCACAGTGGGAACTTCCGCGTAACTTAGATGCGACAGCTTGTCCACCTGGTTCCCCATGCTGCCTCCTCCCTCCCTCCTCCTCCTCCTCCACCACCTCCACCTCCGCCTCCTCTGCAGCTGCGCACCTGGCGGCAGCCGGAGGAATTCGATCTCCGAGCTTAGATCTCTTACAAAAACATCGCCGGCGTCGGAACAAAACTTCCCACGTCCTCCGAGCGTGTTCCTTAATCCAACAGCGAGGGAGGGGGGAAAAAACACACTCCGCGCCGCGTCAACAAGTGGAGCAAACAAACTGGTCTCGGACGTATCCTTCAGGTGTAGCCTCGCAGACTCACCTGCCGTTTCCTGCCCTTCCTCTCCCTCGCACACTGTCTCTGAGGCTCACTGTAAAGTTGCGTCCTCGCGAAGTAAAACGCTCAGGATCCACAAAGAGACGCAACTGAGAGAGAGAGAGGGGGAGAGAGAGAGAGGAAGAGGCGCTCCAGAGCCGCCGCTCTGCGCACTGGGCTGTGCGCTCTGTGGGCTCCGTCTGCAGGCACCGCTCACACATAGCACGCACACACACACACACACACACACACACACACACACACACACACACACACACACACACACACATACACACACACATACACACACACACGCACAGAGAGAGAGAGCTTCGAAAGCGGAAGTGCGCGTAATTTTCATCACTCCAGTTTTTTTACCAGTCAAACACGGTCGGAAGTAGATGTAGCAGCCTGTGTATGTGTATATTATTATCACGAACTCAATCATGAAAATGTTTAATAACGTCCTCCTGTTTGTGCCTAAGGAAGGACGAACAAGGCATACAACATATTGTTACCACGTCGTTTGGTTTAATGTATTCACTCTGTATTATTGTGCTGTTTATTTGGTGTTTAATTTATTTAGTTTGGCATGCTATGTCAGTTAATTCAGGTGGCTGCTTTTTTTGTTTGTTTTGTTTTTGATATTGAAGTTGATATTCATCTCATTGACTGAATTATCAGACACAGGACTTCTTCTATTTTCACATTTTTAAATCAGGATTATCAGCGGACCATTAGTGTCCAGTGGGTAGATGCCATAAGTTATTTGTTTGCTGGTTTGTTTGTGGTCAGTGCCATCATGTCACAGCAAGAAGTGAGGTGCTCTCCAGGTACTCTGATGGACTGGAGACCAGACAAGTATTTTCCCTGCTTTGTGATCAGCAGACAGGCTCTAGCAGACTCCTGCAGCATCCTTAAGGTACAGTGGGGTAAGATGATGAATGGATGGATTTCTAACTTGACAATATTTACACACTGATCAAAATGTACAGCAGAATCACAGTCAGCAAACATTTACGCTGGGCTTAGTGGGCAAATTGAGGCCCTGTTGCAAATTTACAAATGTACACAGTGAGGAGTCCTGCGACAGCTCCAAACATCTGTGCACATTTTACTGCCTCCGCCACCTGTCCATCCTCCAGTGGACTGAGGCTGAGCGCTCGTTTGCTCCCTCTCCATCTCCTGTCGGGGCTTTTAATGTCTCCATTACATTTGTCGTGGCTCGTGGTCTGCCCAGACTTGCTGTCAGTTATGGGCTATTTTCTCACCGCTGTTTCCCAAAGGCAAGGAGAATCTGTGCCCTAAAAATGGCCCACAGTGCAACAGCCTGCCTGTGACAACACCTGTCCTGGAGAAGCTGCAAGCGAGAGACTGAGAGCGGTGAGGTGCAGGGTGTGTGTGTGTGTGTGTGTGTGTGTGTGTGTGTGTGTGTGTGTGTGTGTGTGTGTGTGTGTGTGTGTGTGTGTGTGTGTGTGTGTGTGTGTGTGTGGCAGGCTGCGAAAAGCGAAACAAAGGAGAACAGAGACAGAGGCACAAAGTTTGACCTCGGTACATCATCCACTAGCAGCTACAACAGAACAAAGCTCCCCTTCTCATCCTTTTATCCAATCTACTCAGGCAGGTCGGCCTCATTGGCCACAGCGGACTCTGCAGATCGGCACGCAGGCCTCCACTCCCTCAGGCTATCAGGTTAATTAAGAGGCAGCTTTCCTAGAGCTGCACCAGATCCCACACTGTGAGTTTCAGCTCTGCGTAATCCGGATTGAGAGTTTTCCCCTGTTTAGCAAAGGTTCAAGTCAGGTCATAAGGTTGGATTTAGATTTCCTGCCCCAGGTTTGTGGGTCGAGAGGAAGCCAACAGTAGCCACACTGACATGGCAGCACCGGGGCAAGGTCTGTGCATTTGTCCACAGCTGTTACATGGGCAAACATGACATCGTCTCCAGGGGACGAGCCATTGTGTCTGCTTGGTCCCTGGAGTTTCCTGTAGCATCACCCCATCTGCTCAACTTTGCACTTGCGAACCGTTTCTGTCCTTGCCAGATGCAAAATGACACAACAAAAAAATCTCTGATTACAAATGTAATCCATTCTACCAGTTTCCTTAACTCATAACTCTGAGTCTGTAGCACAGACTGGACACACTGGTGTTGACTGGACACCAGCGTGCTAAAGATGTTAGCATAGCACCCCACCCAGCCTAACATGTCGACAAGTGCTTCCTTTTCGTCCTCGCCTCACACTTGGAAGGTTCATGTAATGCAAGGGCAACAGCACTGTATTTATTGCAGTCAGTTGGGATAAACTGAGTGTTGCAATGCGGCTCGCAGTAACATCACTGTCGATTTTCAAAGCGGCAGAACGCGGTGAGCAAGAAGCTACATTAATTTCACCATCATCCGTTGACCTTTAATGCTCCGTCTCGCTCAGCTATGCATAGACTGTATGCATGCGGTTTCCTCCATTTCTTCTCTACCCCAGGTTCCTCTCACAGTTCAGTCAGAAGCCTCGCGGCAGTCCCACTTTGACAACTCATATGCTGCGAGTCAAAAATAACAAAATGTGCAGCCTGGCTCCAGCAGATGTATGACACTGGTGGCGGCTGCGGGTGTTAGCAGAGAAGCCAACCGTTAGAGTGGCGACACGCGGCACATTTGACCGCCTCTTGGAGCGCTTTATCCTCAGGTGGCATGACCCAGTTAACGCCCCTGGTGCCCCCCACACCCGCCCCCGCCCCCGCCCCCGCCCCCGCCCCCAACCACACTCCCACCCCAATGACACACTATAATTTGCAGTGCTGGGAAATTACTGGAGCAGGGAGGCCTGGGAGACATAGTCAATTAGGCAGGGCTCCACCTGTCCAGGGAGGGCACAGCCAGACGCTGAGTGACACGTTAAGCTTCCAACCAAATATAGACAGAGAAATAAATAAACAAACAAACAAAGCGGGCTTTTCGGAGCTTCTCGAAAGCTTCTCGCCAAGCGAGCGAGACATTGTGTTTCTCGGCTCGGCGTCCGTTTAAATCTACAAGGGTAGGTGAACGAGTGTGTACTTGAGGCAGATGGACACAGCATCCGGACCGCTGCGTCTTGCGCACCATCTGCTCCACCTGGCGAGGAAAAACATCCACCGAGGACGGCTTAATATCGTGTAATGTGATTGGCGGCAATTCAGAGCTGGTCGGAGCAGGAATCTGTGACACGAAAAAACCACAAAGTACCGAGCGGGATAAACAAACACAGGGAGGCGTTTTCAGGGAGGAAAAAGATCTTACATATTTATTTATATTTTCATATACTTTTTACATATTTATTCATAGTAATAATAATAATAATAATAATAATCATATGTATCTGGACCAAAGGGGAGATGGGACAAAGATGGAGGAAGGGCATGTTGAAGGAATGTCACTTTCTGTTTTTTTAACCCATTTAATTACAAGAGCTCATTATTATTAACTCAGTCATTTTCACAGTCCCATTAAACAAGCTACAACAGAGATTTCCTAAAATATAGGCTGACATACAAAACTAGCATTTTTTTTCCAACACAGGGGGGGGATTTTAACCCAGGGCTAGATGGGAAATGTTGGAGGGGGGCAAGTACTGCAACTAGATAACAGACAGGCAGGATTTTGTAAGGGGGGGGGGGGGCTCTCAGCGTGAAAAGTAGGCGTGTATGAACACAGAGTGAGGTGTACGGTACACACACACACGCACAACGATTTCTACACGGTCATCATGCTTCAACGGGACCTCATGTTACGACTTTTTTTTTTGTATCTTCCACAGCGTCACGCAATCAGAAACGACAACCACAAGTGGGTCAAAAACCGAAGAAGGCAGATTCCCTCAAATGAAACGGAGGAGAGAGTGAACGAAATGGGTTACCACTCTATCGAAACGCACTAAAAAAAAAAAAAAAGAAGAAAAAAAGCATTCTTGGAACCACTCATGACGGGCTTCACACGCTTTTTTTTGGGCCGTCACATCTCTGAGGCGCGGGGCAAAGCGTTGGCGTCTCCGTCCCGGGGGCGCGTGGCAGCCTCCGCGGCGGCGAAGCTTGCCCGCGCGCCTCTCTCCAGACTACAAACCTCGTTTTTTAAACACGGTGTAAACAGAGGCCCGCGGAGAGCGCGGCGGGCCGGCCAAGAGCGCACCGCCCGCTGGACCGGGTCCAGGGAAGAGATGCTGGCAGGCAGCAGAGGCAACAGGCCGGGGTCACACACACGCACCCGGCCCGCCCCCACCCCCGCTCCACGCACAATCACCGACACTTGTTTAACCTCGTCAAGTTCTCCAACAGGGGTCAGGGTGGATTTTATTGGTTATGTACACACGCACGCACTCATTGAAATGTACACAAATCATCTGAAATAATCATCTGTAAAAACAAGGAGAACAAGGCAAAAAGAACTAAGCCAATCGAGTCCAGAGATTTGATCAGAGACCTGGTAGTGATGTGATTGGCCGACAGGAATAAGGCAGCAAATTAAAAAGGAAAGACAGTAAAACAGGATGAAGCTCCTTTGCACAGGAAAAGAAGATGGTCTTTGGTGTTCTCTTGTGGAGAGAAAGAATGATAAAGGATCTAAAAAAAATGAAAAAAGAGAGAGAGAAAACCAGCAGTTTCTCTGGTGCCTGGTCAGTTTCCAGACGCGACCTTTTAACAACGTGTGCGCACTACGTCAAAACTGACATTTGAAAGAGAAAAACAAAAAGAAAAAAACATGACATTACTTCATCCACAGGTTTGGAGAAATCCTGCACAGTGCAAATAACAAATGCCCCCGATATTGATTACAAGTAAAGAGGAAAGTGTTTTCTTTTCTTTTTTTTGTGTGTTTTTTTTTCTGTGGTACGAGTTGTGCGACAATATCATGCATCAGATCACCTAAACATGAGACGACACAGGGGGCCAGCGGGGTGGGGGGGGGGGGGGGGGGTCACTATTAGGTCTTCAGTCCAAAGACTTGGTCCTAGAATGTGCATAATGTTGTCAGCTGATTCCTGAAGTCTTTGCTCAACACAGAGTTTAGAACATTTACACGATATCAAGCACTTCACACTCCGCTCTCGAGGCTCACAAAACGTCCACTGATCGGGGGGTGGTGGGGTCGGGTGGGGGGGTAAAATAGTGTCCCGGGGGTTGGGGTGGTCTGGGGGGGGGGGGGGGGGTTATCTTCTGTTTGCCTGCATTGCTGTCATATACTGAGATTATAGCACCACTCCAACAGGTAACACTGCCTTGATACGAATACGAGGGATCACAGAGGGTCACAGCGGGCGGGGTCTGGGGGTGGGGGGGGCTGGGGGGGGTCTGAGCTAATGCTGGCAACACTGTCAGAAGGATGACCCCTCACAGCGAGGGAGTGACAAAGTGCTGGCGAGGCTAAATCTCCCATGAGTGGACACAGATGGACGAGAGGCTTCTGAGTGAGTGTTTCCTGGTGACCGGGGATGAGGATGCAGGACCGGACCTCGAACTAGAATCTCCTCACGACCCACTCTGGAAGTTTCAGAGGGGAGGGTGGGTGGGAGGGTGGGTGGGAGGGCGGGTGGGAGGGCGGGTGGGGGTTTAGTGGGTGGGTGGGGGGGTCTATGTGGTTTGGTCCTTCTGCAGAGCTGAGATTTCCAGGGGAGGAGGGGCCCGCCCGCTCCACTCCTTCAGCTGGCCGTCCTTGAAGAGGAGGTTGAGGGCGGGCAGGGGGACGCCGGACTCGGCCGGGGGCTGGCTGAGAGGGTTGGACACGCCGCTGTCCGGGTCGGAGGGCTGCACGCCGTCCTGGGAACACACACGGGGAAGGGACAGGACAGGTCAGAGCGAGGAGCTGAAGCCCCGCAACACCATCAGGCACAGAGCCACTGGACGGATAAAGGGGCAGTAGCAGGACTTGGAAGTGGGTGGAGGCCAATTTAGAAACATACAACTTTTTCCAAGTCAAAATGGAGCATTTTTCAAGGTCCCATTTCCAGCATATATCTGATATAACCTACACAATTTCACAGTTCTGCAATGACGACAAAGGAAATAAAATCATATATCATCTTAAATTTCAAGCATTTTCAAGCACTCGGACCTGGGCTCGACCACTTTTCAGACCTAGAGAGCAGAACATGACTATTCAACCACCGTCCAAGGTTTCAGGTGACCACGTGGCCCAGCAGTGAACAACCCACAGCGGTCGAGTCGAGCCGAGGCGGAGCGGGTGAGGAGGCTGCGTAGCAGCGAGCGAGGCAGGATGTTCCTTTTTAAACTGAAGCTGCAGTTTAACCGTGCCCTTCCACCCTCCGCTAAATTGTTTTTTCCTGCTCTCTCTCCCTCTCTCTCCCTCCATCCCCACATACACCAAAATACTGGCAAATAAACAAAATACTTTATTTTTATCTCCACCCATCTGTCAGGCAACGGCGTGTTGCTGCTCCTGTCTCTATGACTGTGCGTTTCCTGCCCTCCCGGCTTTCTCTCCTCTTCTCTCCGCGAGGCCGACCAACACGTTCAGAGGGCGACGACACGAGCAGCGTGGAACCTCCGATCCACGCCAAACAAAAACTTCAATGGAGTGGCTCGCAATTCTTCTCTCGGCCTCTTCACCCGCGTGAAAAAACAGTTCGAAAATCGTCTCTAAATGTCACCGCCGAAGCATCTTATCACCGGGAGAGGACACATTTCTAAAACATCTATTAATTCCGACGGGCTGAGGCTGTGAAATCACAGCGCGGACGTGTTCATTATTTCTGTTCTGTTCTGGCGGGGGCGCCCGAGCAGACAGCCGAGGGTGGGTTTTTTTTTCGTTACCTGATATGACTGAACGAAGCTCAACACCTTCAACGATAGCTTTCGGCTCGAATGGAGGAGCTCTTGAAGGCTGGAGGAAAAAAAGAACAGCACAACAAAGCTGAAGTCTGGCGCCACCGCACCATGTAATTTTAGACTCGTCGTCATGTTTTAAACATGAGTGAGTTTCTGCAGGATGCCTCAGCGTTTCCCTCCTCACCTCTCGCTGCTGCAGAGTTTGTGCGAGGCGATCTTTCGGCACACCTTGCGGTTGAGCTCGGAGCTGAACAGCGGCATGCCGAAGCACAGCTCGAGAGGGACCCACTCGTCCTCAGAGGACAGGCCTGCAAGGAAGGAAGGAAGGAAGGAAGGAAGGAAGGAAGGAAGGAAGGAAGGAAGAACAGAGCTTGCGTTACAACACCAGACGTGAAGGTGCGTTTCCTATGGAGGCACTCTCTCTCGGCAGGTAAAAGCAGACCCACTGTCTGTCTTTGCTTTGCCCTCGCCGTTTTCCTCCGTCACCAGCTCGAAGGACTCGGTGCTGCCGTTGGTGTCCAGGCCGGCTCCTAGATGGGTGTCCCCTGGGAGAGAAGCAGCAAGTCTCCATCAGAACCCCATTAGGACGACCTCACATTCCCCAAATTGTGTGGACCGGATATCAAATGCCTGAAAACAGCCCGCTCACTCCCCTATTGCGTTGTTACAGGGAAACCAGGGTCACTGCCATCAGGATGGTTCGATCGGTGGATCTCAGAGCAAAGGCTAACTCTGTTCGATCCGCGTCCATTAACAAAGGCTATCGTGATGGGGTGGGGACGCGATCAGCAGGACAAACGGCATAATCAGACCCGACCGGGAGCCATCCTTATCTAATTTGCACAATCAGAGCTAATGGCCGTCATTGGCAGGGACGCCTTTTGTAATTGGACTGCGGGCTCTTATCTCCCCGGTTCACACCTCTGCACTCGGCGCTGTCGCTGGCCCTGCGGCGGTGCCTGTTGTTGGAGTTGAGCATGGTGATGTAGCCGCACTGGTGCTCCAGGTCCACCTGCTCCTTCAGCTTCTGCAGAGCCTTGTGTGTGCACATGTTGGAGTAGGAGAACTCTGCAGAGGGGTGGGGGTGGAGAGGGGGCCGTTATAAAGGGGATGAAACTTCGAGGATTGCGGTAAGCTTGACAAATGCACAAGGAAAAGGATTTCACAGGATATCAATTCTCTTTGGGACGTTTGACGAGTTAAACCCCTCAAAGCCAGGCGCTGAATGTAATATAAGCCACTAGAGAGAGCAGCGCCTCTTCACCCAGGATGTGCTAATCATTCATGTGCCACAGCCACAACATACTATTATTGATACTAGAAGGATGCCATTATAGTATTATATTATCAACAAACATTGCAGAAATCTGTATATGCACGCACTGACACTGTGCATATTTAATGCAAACTCCTAACTATACAACTTGGCAAAGAATCTGACTATGAATTTACTTTAACCCTAAGTAAACAGATTGTACTATAGATCATGTCTGAGCATTATCCATATACAACAACACCACCTTACCTGCTTTCAGGTCTTCTTCATCAAAGGGGAAGGGGATGTGAACCGTTTCCCCATGACCATGCATGCCATGGCCCTGATGATCCCACACACACACACACACACACACACACACACACACACACACACACACACACACACACACACACACACACACACACACACACACACACACGGTTCATAAAGCCACACAATGACACTTTGTGCTAAACTAGTGGAGCTTGTTTGTGTGTGTGTGTGTACCTGGATGAGCACGGCAGAATGTGTGAGGGCGTCGTTGAGCATGGTCAGCACGTTGGATGTGGGTACGACGCCGGGGTCGTGACCCCAGGAAGTGATCAGCAACCTGTCGTAGACCTGGGCAGAGGGACGGAGCGACGGATGCACAGAATGAGACTCACACAGAGGGAGAGACTCCTGACTCAAGGTCATATGAAAGGATGGCAGCGAGAGGAGGATTCAAGAGCAAAGAAATCCTTCAGAGTTTCTCCTCTACCACATTTGAAGGTTTCCACATGAAAATAATCTCCTGCTTGGTATTCATACCAGACGTGGTCTGATTGAGATGGTGGGAAAACAAAGCAGAAGGAGAGGAAACTTCCATCTTCCTTTCGCACTGACATGCCAGCCTGCCAACCTTCCACCTCCCGCTGGTGTTTTTAACACCCTGTGAATCTTTGCATCGTTCTTCCCACTGAACTTGACTTTTTTTTAGGACACCAAGGTGTCGTTCTTCCTCGCTTTTTGTTATTCACTTGCAGCTCTGAACGTGGCGAGGCCGTCCGTGAGTGATCTCTGGAGCGAAAAAGGCCGCGGTGAATTAGAAAGGGAGGCGTCCCGCTACCTGACTGACTGTCTGCATTATGTCAGCTCTGCTTTGTCCCCTGTGTCACATTCCTAGGACGGGGTGAAAAAGAAAGCCTCGGCGGAGGAGGAGGAGGAGGAGGAGGAGGAGGAGGAGGAGAGCACAGGTGTGCGCTGTGGCCTGACAGTGACTGCGGTGCACCAGGTGCTCCGCTGTGAGAAACCAGGGCTTTGAATTTCACCTCCACTGCTCCGATTACCCGGTCCTCTGACTGAAACGCCGAGGCCAGAGCTGACAAAGGGCGGGTGTCGGGGAGGAATGAAAAGCGATACAGCCTCATCTTTGATCGGGCGCCCGGCATTGTTTCCCTTATCGCACGCGGGGGGGGGCTTTTCTAATCTGACTTCAAAGAGGCTTATTCCGCCCCGTATCCGCGCCTTCGTTGCCGTGTTCGGTCAGGCGCGGGGCTCGGCCCGATGGATGTTTAGCGGGGCCCAACCTGGAAGATGTCGGGCAGCTTGCGGAGCCTGGAGCCTTTGGACAGCAGCAGGGACGGGGGGCCTTGACCGGTCACGTGGTACAGGTACAGCTTGAACCAGATGGAGCTCACCTCGGGGATGGCCGGGCCGATGTGCTGCGGGGGCAGAGGCACAACCCGTCGATGCCGGGACAAACACAGAGCTCAGACAGCTCAAGAATCAACACAGACGAGGACAGAGAGAGAGAGAGGGAGAGGGAGGAGCCGGCGCGCCGCTCCTCCGGCCGAGGAGCAGATAGACGCTGCTGGCGCGGATGTGAGCGGCAAGCGGGGAAAAGGTTCTCTCAGTTCCACTTCGCTGGGCCCCAGCGGTGCGGGGATAAACAGCAGCGTGAGTGGCACAACAAGAGTTTAACTTCTCCGAGCTCAGCTTGAAGGCTGGACCGCAGCCAGGCAGAGGAATTACCCATGAGCCTCATCTCCCTTCCTCCCTCCCCCTCCCTCCCTCCCTCCCTCTCTCCCTCCCTCTCTCTCTGTGTAGTTCTGTAGTTGGGGGCAACAGCACGCAGTCCCAAATCACGAGTGTGCACACGGAGTGAGAGGGCAGCAACGACCGCAGGGATCTGCGTGGAAATCAGCCACTAAGAGAGAGCATGGCGCGGGCTCTCTGCCCTCCCTCCCCTCCGGCCCCCGGGCCGTCCTACCTGAGGCGTGCAGCTGCTGATGGGCCTGATCTCGTTGCTGAGCGGGGCCATGGAGACCAGCAGCTTGTAGTTCTTGTTGAGGACGCGGCTGCAGGTGGCCTGGTCCAGACCCAGCAGGCTCTCGCAGCGCAGCATGTCCAAGGGGAAACCTGCTCAACAGGGAAGTGGGGGGAGGGCATCAGCCACGCAACAGGACTGAGGCAGAGATCACAGCCTTACTGAAACAGAGATATGCCCACTGTTGGTTAAACTACCCACAAGACGAACCCTTCATATAGATTACGAGAGGCAGATGAGGAAGGGCGACATGGAACATGGACCCTCTCTGTCTTTATAGTCCCGGGGTAAGAAGACATTCTCTCTGGGGTGGCTTCTAAGGAACGCTCTCTAAAAGGAACATAACTGTAAAACTAATGTTCTCGGATCTAATAATCACCTGTTTCCAGCTTCATATAACTCTAAGAGGCGACAGGTGACTATTAACAGCAGCGAGGGAAAGATTAAAAGATAAATCTCACACATCAAGGAGACGGTGTCAGGAAACTGAGAAAGTCTGTCTCGTAAAAGTCAAAAACGAAAAAGGTTTCGCACCTGCTAATGCTTTCCCTAAATTCCTTATGCCATAGTGCGATATTGGCGCTTCCACCCAGCAAAGGCGAGTCTAGACTGAGGAGTAACATTTGTTGCCATTTCCTCCCTCGCTAAGTGAACAATCGCCGGGATCATCTCTAGACTCCTGCACCACTGAGGGCTTCACTTCGCTGGCTGCCAGCAGCCTCTCGCTGCTCGGCAGACGCCCGGAGCTGAGGAGGAGGAGGATGAGGACGAGCCAGAGATAAGACAATCACGAGCCAGGCACGCGGCCAAGACAAACAAACAGCATCTGGTGGCACAATGGTAGCGACATGGAAACCCGGAGCTTTTCTGTGTCTGTCAGCGCAGGCCTGCCGCTCTGCTGCGCCCCCTAGGGACCAGCCCAGGGCCCTGCAGCACAGAGGAGGATCTGAGCAGGTCGACTACAAGCTCCCAAAACTTTAACAAGTGATTGTCAGCTGCCATCGCGCATGTTTAGGTAGGCTCTGGAAGAGCAGGCTGTCTGCTACAGGTAATTACTGTTTCCATCTATCACAGGTGACGGACGGCTATGTCGCTGAAAACCAACCTTTGTCTTTACCCTGTTTGTTTTGGCCATAACTCATGCTTTATTTTTAGCATAAATACATACATATTTTTCCCCCCATTGAATACGTGACGGAGTCACACATACACCCACACCTTCCCTCGCATTCACCTCCCAGCTCGCGGCTCTCATTTCCATCTGATTGATATGCGCTTCAAACAACGGCGCTTACGACACGTCTGCTCTCTCGCTCTCTGTCGTGACGGGCCACGGCGACAAACCACACGAAACTCCGGCCGAGCAAAGAGGAAACCATGACTAGCAGACTGGAGCTGGTCTTTCTGTTCCACTGGTTTCGATGCTGGGGGGCGGAGGGGGGGACTGAAAACCGAAACCACTATTCTCTCCACACGAATGCACAAATCACCTTTACTTCCTGTCTGAACCTGTATATCTACCTATGTTAGGGATGTCGGGTCCCTGGTCCTGAGTGAGTTCTTTGTTGTAGCGCAGGAAGAGGATGGTGTTCTTCAGGGTCAGAGCGTGGTCGAAGTAACGCTGGGCCTCGCCCTCCGCTGTGCTCTCCACCTGAAAGACACCCAGGACCGCCAGTGGGTGAGCGTGGACAGGCCCGGCCACGAGCCCCTAAAACATCGACGCTTCTTCCTCGTCCGTGCCTCCTCTGCTCGTCTCACCTTCTCCAGCTCGGCCAGGAAGCTGTCCAGGGTCTCGTCGGACAGCTTCCCCACCTCGAACATGGTCACCGCGTGGCTCTTCAGGTTCTGGCGGACACACGGGAACAGAATTGTTTTCAGCCTGGGTTTCACTGTTCACTGTGTCCGCTACGAGGCGCGGCGGGCCCGGGCGCCGGGGCGGAGCGGCTCACCGGGGACAGGTTGCCCATCATGAGGAAAGCGGTGAGGGTGGAGTCGAACAGGAAGGCGATCCTCTTGGTGGGCGCGGCCGGGATGCTGAGGCTGCTCACGCTGCCTGTGTCTGCTGCAGAGAGGGGAGCGAGGCGAGGCGGCTGGTCAGCGTGTGCGAGAGGCCACGTCGGAGGCTGATGAAGCTAAGCTTTCACTCGTTATCGGTGTGTGAACGGGTGATCATGATTAGACTAGATTACGCTTGAAAAGCTTTAAAAGTGAAAAAGACTTTCAGGGGCACGACTGAACTTTGTTAGGGATGAAGTAGCATTGTTGCCTCAATCGGACTCCACCACAAAGTGCCTGTGACTCTGATGTGTGTGTGTGTGTGTGTGTGTGTGTGTGTGTGTGTGTGTGTGTGTGTGTGTGTGTGTGGGACAGACAGACCTTGGTCCTCCAGGCTGGTGGTGTCGGTGTCGGTGGCTGACGACCCCCCCTCCATGACTGGACTGCCCTGCTCCCAGGACAACAGCATCTTCTGAGGGTCCATGGTGCTCCTAGCGCCACCATCCAGAGACAGAGCGAGGTCAACACGACTGACCTGAGAGAGACTCTTTCCCGTGCTCCATGCGAGTGAAATATTTGGGGGAAAATAAGGCGCATCGGACCCAATAAAGTTGGGTTTAAAGTTGAGCCGAGCCAGGGATGAGGAAGCCTTGGCTTTGTTGGCCAAACACAAACAGAAAGCGCATATGAAAGCATCTCCAAAACCTCATTCGTATATGAAGTTCGGATATGGAAAGTTTTGATATTGTTGGAGCGTGAACATTCACGTGAGTGGCAGGCAAGACAGCCAATCAGCACTCAGCCAGGTGAACATGAGGATTTGTGCAGAAGGCACTTCTAAAACAGCATCTGAGGCATTTCTGAGGAAACCAGCGATTCCACAGCTCCCAAGTTAGAACGAGGATAAATTCAGGAAAATGAGAGAGGGCAAACGTTGGCATTGCAGGACAATGGACGGGGCACGTACTTGAGTCTGTTGACAGAGGGAGCGTTCTTCCAGGTGGGGTGGAGCTGGTCTGAGCTGAACACCTGACCTTTCTTCACAGCAAAGCCCAGGCGACAGTACATAGAAACGGCATTCTGGAAAACAAAACAGAGGAAAAAAAGAAAGAAAACGTCAGGATCTGTTTGATCGCTCTCTGACAGCGTCTGTCTGATGCTGAGACATATCCTGAAGCGGCGACCTGTCACAGAACATTTTAGTTCTTCTTTCAACAACACATCTAATAGTGCGGGACTGCTGGTGGCTCTCCTTTTAATAAAGGTTGAGTTTCCTCCTTCAGAAAAGTCCTTTTAACTTTTTTGGAAAAAACAAAACCAAAACACTTGTGAAACATGTTGACAGGTCCTGGAGCGTCTCCACATTGCGAGGAGTAGGTAAGGTTTGTGAGATGAATGTTTTGACATCAGCTTCTGGTCCGACTGGGTGGGCGTTCAGGTGCTGCCCTTTCAAAGCCTGACACGATTTACAACAAAGTAATTACTCCGGCTCCGATGACTCAAGCCGACTCCAAAGAAAGCGAACGCTGTGTACTTTCCACTCAACCGCCGACTGGCTTTTTCATTACCTGCTTCATTTATGCGTCCGCTAACTCGCTTTCTCCTGAAGGCTTTCACTCAGAGCCAGCAGGACGTCGCCGTCAGGCGTCCGCTCACGGCTGACTGCTGCAGACTCAGGTCAAGTCTGACACACAGTTTTATACCAGAAGGGCGATTCAGGCCATGGCGATGGCTCAAAGCTGTGAGGCGTCTGGAGGAGCTGAGGCTGAGGGGTGTGGGTGACCATTATAGACATATGTAATAATTCTATACATGCCTATGGTGGCCATGTTTTGATTTTGATCATTTGGGGGTGGAGTGCTACTCTCTCTCTCTCTCTATATCTCTCTCTCTCTATATCTCTATATCTCTCTCTCTCTATCTCTCTCTCTCTCTCTCTGAGTGAGAGTCAACAAGTCAACAAGGAGTATGCATGCAGCAGCGTGTTGGTCATGCTGGTCAATGTTAACAACCAACCACTGCTTCTTCTTCTTCGTGGCCAACAGAGCTCCTCCACGTTGTCAACAGGGTTTCGAGCGCTGGACTCCACCTAGTGGTCGCTCCACGAGCACCCAACGTACCGGTGGCCCGGGGTCTCAGGTTTTTGTCTGCGTGCTCCACTCTGCAAAGTGTTTGCAAGTAAACCCGGGCCTGAACAGGGAGCGGGAGACTGGCTGTGTGCATGCCAGACACAGAGGAGGACACTGGGGGAGAACTGGGCACATACCAGCACTAACTTCACAGGAATGGTGCTGCGCAGCTCCGGCGGGATAGGGAGGCTCTAATTCCAAAACAGTGTGTGTTTGTTGCACCTCTGGTGTGCGCGTCTGTCTGAGTAGGCATCCAGGATGAAACAGCCAAATTGTGCAGAGACGTCTACGTGCCTGGCAACACAATGTCCCCGTTTCTCTCGCGCTTATTCTCACTCCGACAAAATAAGACAAGCAAATGTGCCGCGGTGATAAAATACATAGCCGGACCACAAATCACCTCAATATAATGGCGGCGCAGCACTGCAAAGCGGATTCAACTGTGAAATAAAAGCAAAAGAAATCACTGAAAATGTCTGAGATTCCATGCAAGCATGCAGCTCGTTATTTCCCTCAGAGGGACAAGGAGCACATCTTAATATCTGTCCAAAACCACGGCGCGCCTCCACAGAATGACCTCCCCGCCTCGCCACTGTCACGTCTAAGAGCGGGGCCGCATTCCCGAGATCTATCATCCCACTCCTCTGCTGGAAACGACAACAAAAAACACATTACAGCTGCATCCTCACACCGGCACCCACCTTCACCAAGTCCAGGTCGATCTCCAGCACGTTGGCCAACTGAGAGGCACAAAGAGAAGACGGGTCAGGAGGAGAACAGCAGGACTGGGCCCGACAAACCTGAGGACGGGCCCAGCTCGGCCGGGAGCTGGTTGCTGAGGGGCCGCACCTCTGCTACGTTCGTCTGCTCGTCGATGGACACAAAGATTTTGTAGAGGAGCGTTTCGAAGTAGTCGCCCTGGACGCGGTTCATGACGAAGCCTTCCAGCGGGGGCACTGCAACGCAAAAGCAGAGGAGAGCAACTGTGAAAACACACGCACGCACGCACACGCACACACACACACACACACACACACACACACACACACACACACACACACACAACAATACTACATGTAGCAGTAATGACAGAATTTGGTATTGTTTTATCCAAGGCTATTACCGATAATGCTCCCTGTGTTCCCGCAGCTTTAGTTTAGGTGTGCACAGTGTTTAGCTAAAGTAATTGCTCAGGGGACGATGATAGTAGGATGTTTGCACACACACACACACACACACACACATACACACACAGATACAGTCACACATCCTGATGTACCTGAGATGCAGCTGTCGTCAGAGATGGGAACATCCAAGTAGATGAAGCCCCGATTGTACAAACCTGGAGCACAAAGCAAACAGAATTACTGAAATAATGTGTCCGTAGCTCATCCCGCTGTCGGCCCACTCAGATAAACCAATCCAAGCGAGACAGACAGGTCGAGACGTCGGCGTTATTCCGTCTGGGACTGAAAATTAAACACACAAGAGGCGGCGTGGAAAGAATGCCAGACGATGAGGTCTCATTGAAACAGCTACCTGCATTGAAATAGCCCGTCTAGCCCGGCCTCTCTGGGGGGAAGTTCATCACCGTCAAACTGTTCTCTGATTAACATGGAAACGGCACGACCTCGGTCCCCGAGCATCGCCTCTGCAATGACCAGCAGCTCACTGGCTGGACACGTCTAGCGCCAGGCTGCACCCTCCCGCCGTCCTGCGTCCTTTACGCCGCAGCAAAGCCTCTGCTCCGCACGAGTGTGGCCGTGAGGACTTGACCGTGTTGTTGCTCGTGATTGAAGCTATGAGAAAGCAGCGCTCCTGAGGCAGCTGCCAGCCACACTTTCAGGCGAAACGGGACGCCAAAGTGAAACAAAACGTACGGGACTGAAAAAGGAAGAAAGTGAAGCAAGTGCTTTTTCTCGGATGCCATTTTCCATCCATTCATTCGGCACTCTGCTAACGGTCAAAGCTTCTCGGGGGAGACCGTCTTGTTTTCCCGTCAGATCTGTGACGAGAGGACAGCCGCGGCCTTAATGGCCCCGAGCAAAGGGGGGACTTCATTCAGCAGCGCTGCTTCAAAAGTCCAGGCCCGGCTCAGTTTAACTCCACGAGGGGAAATAAAACAAAGAATCACATCTGACAAAGCAATAAATCACACAAGCTACGGCACCGAATGCCGCTTCCTCTCTGAACTTACAGCTTCTCTGCATGTAAATAAACACACAGCTGCGCAAAATACAACGCTATGGAGAGAGAGTGTTTTTTCGGCGACAGATACTCACTTAACACAACATTGTACTCCATTGATCCGGCCAGTTGAGGACCGGCATCTATCATCTTGTCGATGGCTTTCTTCTCTGCGGGAGAACAGATCTGAAACACATTTGCATCGCGTTATTATGTGAAATCCTGCATTCTTGTGCCTCTTTCCTCGCGGAGGGAGGAGAAGGGGAAGCAGGAGAGGAACCGTTGGAAACTTGGCAGGTATTTATTTTTAGTCAGGTGAGATCTCGGCGTGTGGCGCCGCGGCTCATAGGACGAACAGTTGCAGCTTGGTGGGTAGCGCACACGAATCCTAATGGGGACTCAAAAAAACACGACTCTCTCTCATTTTGTCACAGGGTGCTATAGCGGCATATTGGTGCGAGGGAGGGCAAACTGAAAGGGGAAGGGGGGGGGGCAAGCGCCTGAACTCACCCTGATGTCATCCTCGGTGATGTAGCCCGTCTGCGCCACCCACCACGGCTCCACGGAGATTTCCACTGGCTTGGCCGGCAGCAGGTCCCGGGCCGACTTCCTGCGGAAGAATTTCTGGCAGAGCACACAGACGGAGGGAGCAGGTGAGCCGAGGCCAGCTCGAGTCACTAACTCCTGATCTAGACGCAGGTGAGGTGCTGACACAGGGTTTTTGAAGAGGGGGGGGGGGGTGGAAAAATAGGGGTTTTACATAATCCATGTTCCTGGCTGGAGTGCTCTAGAATTTACGGCTATATAGTAAGCAGTGAGTGGCACTATGTGGTTCTCTCTTTGGAGATAAATGAATTAAACGCTCAGGACTCCCTCTAAATGGGCTGCTTATGGGTTAGATAGTCCTGTGACTGCTACTGTGAAAGCTGGAGGTGTGTCTCACTTTGGAGGACCTGCACTGGTTCATCAGGTCGATGTACTGGTTCCTCCCGATGCCAAGCAGCCTCAGACCTGCGGGACGAGGAGAGACGAGTCACTCAGGCGCCACCTTCACAAGCGGCCAGGAGCCGCGGCCGTCGCCGGGTCGCTGCTTGCATCCGCGTCATGTGGTAAAAAAAAAATCTGAGGTGCATGAAAAACACCCAGCGAACCAGTTCCAGGGAGAAACACGTCAAACGCGGAGCATCCATTATGCAAGAAGACTCTCCGGAGCCTTCTCCCAGTTCCATTTCCGAAATATGGTGCGCGAGTTTATTGAGAGAGCGAACAAACCAATCGATACCAAACTTTGTGGTGTCAATGTGTCGGTGTCGGAGCAGGTGGGCTCACAATGGGTGCAGTCCTGCCTGAATGATAAGGCGGTCAGAGAGTTACTCTACCAGAACAATGACCACTGAATCTAGAAAAAAACATTCCCCCGATACTGCAAAAACAATAGAAAAGAAATGCATGTAAATATAAAACGATGAGAAACTGCTGCAGCGAGTGGCCGGGTTTAATAATGTTGTTTTCTGGATATTTCCAACTAACTCCACAGAGGAAAGTTACTTGAGAGGAAACAAAAACTTGAATAGAGCCAGTGACTCATCCAAACCCTGCTGAGGGAGTACGTATACACAAATACAACTTCTCAGACAGAGCAAACACACACGCAGCATTACTAATCTGTTTGCCAACATTCGCAGGGAATAATAAGGGGAAGGACGCTCATGCATTTCTATCTGTAATTACATTCACAGGCCTATTGTCAGGACATATAGTGGCTCCTATTGGAGTGTAAGTCCGGGCTCTGGATCCCGAGACGTCACCCCCTCCTGTGTGTGTACACAGGCCCGGGAGCGGCAGAGCAAAATGTGCCGGGACGGCTGCCAAAAGCAGCAGGAAGCGGCCGGTGAGAGTCAGGGATGTTCGCATTCAGGCCTCCTATAACGCCGCAGAAAAACCCGCACATGATGTTGCCGTTTCACCGAGACACGGCAGACACAACACACAAACCTCCGCCCACACAAACCCCCCCCCCTCTCTCTCTCTCTCACCGGCTCGCCATCCATCCACCCACTTCTGCGTGACACATTTCCAGAGCTCCTCCGGGGAGATTAGAGGAGGGAGGCCCTCAGCGAGCCCGGCGGCCTGCCGGCAGCCTTCTGTCTCCGCAGCGTGAAGGTCCTGGACTGGCTCGCTCTCAGACCCACACCAGAGCCCGAGCCCGAGCCCGAGCCCGAGCCCGAGCCCGAGCCCCAGCCCCAGCCCCAGCCCCAGCCCCAGCCCCAGCCCCAGCCAGAGCCAGAGCCAGAGCCAGAGCCAGAGCCAGAGCCAGAGCCCGAGCCCGAGCTCGAGCCCGAGCCAGAGCCTGAGCCAGAGCCTGAGCCAGAGCCCCAGCCCCAGCCCCAGCCCCAGCCCCAGCCCCAGCCCCAGCCAGAGCCCCAGCCCCAGCCCCAGCAACAGCCAGAGCCCCAGCCCCAGCCCCAGCAACAGCCAGAGCCACTACGACACTACAACCGCCCCTACGCTTCGACACCTGGACGCCTCGGAGGCCAAGCTAATGTGGAATAGCAAACGTCTCCGAGGAACACAGTGGTTCAACGACGCGTCAGAAAAACAAACACCTAGTTTTGTTTGTGCGTGTGTAATTTTGATTCGCTGTGAAACCTGATTAGATGTCAATCGGCGCCGCACCCGGCGAGTCGTCTCGCTTTGGTTGCGGACACACAGAGAAATCTTCAGCGCGGTCCTGGTCGCATCGGTGAGTGGCTCTCAGAGCAACTTCTCTCACAAACCAGCGAAACCAGCGCCGTACAGGAGGACCAGTGATGGGCTGTCTAGGAAGCATCAGTCGTCCATTAGCACACGTATAGTTTGATATTCATGCCTGAAGGCGGGCTCCATTATCACCGTCAGCACAGCCAGAAAATAAATAAAATAGGCCACCGAATTCCCCTCACGCATTAAGATTGGAGCTTGAGCCGTAAATTCTGCTCTGCGTTAGAAAAGCAGTGTAAAAGAGGAAAAACAAGCAAGGACCGAATTAAGTGAATTAATCTGCCAATTATTTTCCCATTCAATTGGGAAGAAAACCAAGGGTGACTTCAAATTGCTCCTTTTGTTCGACCAACAGCCAAAAATAAAAAAAACACAAACCTGTAGATAGTTGCTGCACAATGAAAGAAAACACGACGGGCTGAGAATTTCAACAATCGAGAGGCTCGCGCCAATGATGGAAAACTAAAAGTCCATTCAACAGTTCGCCAAAAATGTAGACCACTGATTGTTGCGACCGAATGGTCCATTGTCTCTGCTGTAATTCCATTACTGTGTATGGTATGGACACTGTGGTTTCCTCCCACAATCCCTAAAACATGTATGTGGAGGCCAAACAGAGACCTCGTATTACCCCAAGGTGTGTGAGAGTGAGTGGTGTGTGTGTCCTGTGACGGACAGGTGAGGCTCCCATCCCCCGCCTCCAGCCCTCCGAGTGCTGGAGACACAAAGCAGGTACGACGATGGATGGATGTGCAGTTTAAAGTGTCCCTCATGCGGCTCCTGACTGTCACTCAAATCCCCTCGCCCCCTGAAAACGCTGCGTCGCTCCGCTGACAGCTCTGCCTCCACGCAGAGCCGTTTCAACAGAGCGGGAGAGAACAAGGAAAAGAGTACTGAAAAAGACTCACAGTCGGCAGCAGTGAAGTTGGGCAGGGAGTCGTAACTCTTCTCACTGTTCATAATATCCTGGAGGTGCACAAAAAGAGAGGGGGGGGGGGGGGGGGGGGGGGGAGAAATGAGGAGAAGAAGAATGAAACTCATTTTTTCCTCTGTGCCTTTCCACGTCCCCGTGCTCGTGATTAATAACGGGATTAGCACATCTGGGCGGCCGCGCTAATTTCTGCTCCCCACTTTCATTAAGCGCTCGACGCGGATTATCAATCGTCGATTTAGTGGCCACAATAAAAGCTTCAGCCCGGCACATGCACGGAACGGCACGCCTTCATTCACGTTCATAGGTCGGGACGTGAAAACACCAGGCACATTAGCTGTGTCTGTTCTGACCGACAGACGTGTTGTATGGGCAAATTCGATCACTGTGTCTGTGGTCAGCCTCCAGTGTGACAGGATGCAGTGCTGTCGTCATGAAACTGAGCTGCAGGGTGTAGTCTGGATTACGTTCAAAGTACAAGGCTGGTTAGCTAACCCACGCTCTAGGTTCAGTAATCTGATTAGTTAATCAACAGACCAATCAACTACTATTTGTTATACAGTCCTACATTAGACCAAACCGGACCAAAACACAGTCTGTTTTGAGTGTGTGTGTGTGTGTGTGTGTGTGTGTGTGTGTGTGTGTGTGTGTGTGTGTGTGTGTGTGTGTGTGCTGGGATCTGTCTGCCTGGGTTTGAACACAATACTGTTATAGATACTGACTGACACCTAGTGCCCGAAACTATAGACAGAGAAAACACAGCAATTATTATCCTCACTGACTGTTTCCTAAATATAAAACGAAGAGGGGTTAAAGAAATTTGCACGTGAAGGGCTCATGTTAGTCACAGGTTTGGTCTCTTCATCCACTGACTTGTCGTCGTGGCAACCAGACTTGTTGCGGGTTCTCTGAGACGTTTCACCTCTGGTTCACCTCACCTCGAGAACTGAACGAGGCTCTCGAATGAGAGGTGGGACGTCTTCAAGAGTCTACCGGTCCAGGTGCCACGACTCTACAAGCCCTCGGACTACCATGAGCTGGACCAATGAGAATCTCCACAGACGCTTTCCTCTCCTCACAATCAAACTACATGAAGCCAGTGCAGAGAGATACATACTGCTAGACCTACTGAGGAGTACTGCATGTAGAGACGATCTTCATTATCTATGAAACAAACGCAACATTCAGATGCCTCTAGTTATAATTGGATCTTGGGATGCCCGTTTTGTCGGACTCGATCTATTCTGCACTGGTTTCTGGGGACAGTAATTGCAGGACATTGTTCGACTGAAAGGAAGAGAGACGTTTCCAAACCAATTAGAGAGTCTTCGCTGCAGCACAATGAGAATTCCCGCTCTGTGCTGGCCTGTGTTTACCTGGTCCGTGCAGACGTAATTGTGAAATCACGTTATGTTGTTATTGTGCTGGGTTTCAAGACACAAGCAGGGCCACATCTGCGAGGGCGCTGCAGGTTTTCGGACACGTGTTCGGGTCGACTGGAAGGTTTCCCCCTGCTCTCCCTTACCTCCATGATTCCTATGTAGTACGAGAAGGGAGTGACGCGCAGCCCCTTGACCATGATGTCTGACAGGTGGTAGGGGTACAGCATCAGGTGCTCCCGGCTGTACTTCAGCAGCTCCTCGTAGTACTTGCGCTCATCCTTCCTCACGTGGCGCACTGCTCAGATGAAGACAGACAGACACACACACACACACACACACACACACACACACACACACACACACACACACAGCCAGTCAGTCAGGTCACAGCCAGAGGTGTGTTAATACAGGAGCACTTCTTGACTCTGTACCAAATCGATGAAGGCTAAATAAGGAGCATTGATCCCGAACAAGCAGCAGAAGGTCACAATTGATTGAACAACGTTATTTACAGGCTACAACACATTATTTTTAGTGCCATATCAATCAAGTGGTCATATAATCGCTTTCACGTTGTTACTGGAGGCAGGTCAGATACCAACCAGTCTGCACTTCCTGTTTGCACAACAATACTTGTTGTATTGTTGCCATCACAAGAATGCAGCTGGTAGAACAAACCCAGTCAGGGCAGACAGAAATGAATCTTCATCCTTTTGTTCCTTCTTCTGCACAGGGTGTGAGCTTAGCATCGGTGTGAGGAATGAAAGCACTCACCTAGGTTATTGCGGAATCGCAGCTGGTTGCGGATGCTGTAGAGCAGCACATGCTTCTCATATTCACGCTGAGAGTTCCCCAAACTCTGGAGAGGGCACAAAACAGAGAGTCAGGACCTATCATGAAGCCACTGGACTGGACCTTATTGTTGTGTTATCAAACACATCGATCAGAGGAAACACAGGATGTAAACAAAAGATGGGCGGCCGGACGGTCTTAAAACTAGATCTAGGCCTAGAACTTAAAGATCAAGAGCAGGATGAGTGGTTAGCACACACACACAGCTAATCACTCAACGCCAGTCACACAGTGGTACACCAGCCTAGTGTATTTAGTTAATATGTTATCTCATCCCTCAGTCACTCACCCATAGTCACTTTCCTAGCAATACATATCTTAGTTACATTTATTACAGCACACAGCAACTATGCAATACAGTCCTCTTATCCAGCATATTCCTAACAATCTTGTTTTTATCATCCACTATCACAACTCTTGTCAGAACATGTGTTATCACGTCATTCTTCTCTACAAAATAAAAGACTATTCCGATTGGTGCCACATTAAATGGAGGCACATTGTCAACGCTGTTACTGCAATATTCACGGCCTTTGTCATCAGTTAGAACATGTTCATTAACCCGCTCAGAGCAGTGTCAGTTTCCAGTGTCACAGCAGAACCTCTGTCCTCTGGATCGTCCAACACACGAAGGGAAGCTCCAGAGACTAGGACAGCTCGAACTGTGTGCATCACTCCAAATGTGGATGAAGATGCACAGCTGGATGCTGCCACAGCAGCACGAACCTCCTGAGTGTGCGTGTGTGTGTATGCGTGTGTGTGTATGCACTAACCCGCCTCCACTCAGCGCTACGTATTCGTGTGGTAATGGCAGGAGGAAGAGGTGGCTGCGGGACCCTTACATTTATCGCTTTCTGCATGTTTGTGTAATTAAATATATAAATCCAGTCATCGCACACCGCGCGCGCGGGTTTGTGCATGCAGCATTCTGCAGGTGAGCGTGCGCGCGCGGGCATCACGTGGCTGCAGCTATCAAACAATCAGCCATGTGAGGTCAGAGGCAGGATGTAGCGGTGAAAGCACCGAGCGGGGGTCAGAGATGGCTCCTGCAGCCTGACAGCCTCCAGCCTCCAGCCTGGGTGACATTGACAGCCCCATAACCCCCACCACACACAGACACACACACACCCCTCCCCCCCGGGGGGGTCACTCTGCTCTCTCTCTCTATTCCCCCCCTCTCTGACACGCTATCAAAGCTCGTACCTGCTTGACGTTGGCTGGGAGTTTGTTCCACGGGTAATTCTGCCTGATGTGAAATTCCACGTCCGTGTTCATCGCTAGCGAGCTAGCAGGCTAACCGGAGGATCCCTCGTCACCAGCGGGGAAACGGGCGAGTCCACGGCGGCTTTGTCCCCCCTCCCCGACACCCAGAGACCCAGCCAGGCGACCCCCCCTTGGTCCGAGGAGATGTTTTATCCGCCGGGTTGTTCTCCGGGACAATTAGCGACAACACTTCCTTGTTGTATTTTCGAACGAGCCGTTCGTCACGCTCGTGGCTGCGCACGTCACTTCCTGTCGAGGCGTGACGGTGGATGTGAATGGAGCGAGGAGAGGAGAGGGGAGCGGAGCAGAGTGGCGGCGATGGATTTGCGCGCATCATCGGCGTCATGGGAAAGAGTGTTTAGACCTGAATAAGAGTGATTATGAAGGAGAAGGACTCGGGTCACGTCCCACGGTGCAAGATGTCCGGTTGTGTGGGCAGGGACGGGTTAAAGTCCTGCAGGGTCCCAGGGTATAAAGCCAAGGGGCCCTGGTGGAAAGTCCCTGGGGCCAATATGTGTATAATTTCTTTGTAGTACATTTTTTCCTTCGTCTTTTTCCTTCGTCTTCATAAACAAGTCATATATAGATACACCTTTTTAAATCAGTGTTCACGTTTAATTTATTAGTTTATAACATACAAACTTACCGTTCAACAGTTCATGTCTAATTTCCTCAAACAACAAAAGGAAGCAGAAGCAGTGAAGGCAGGAAATACACTTTTATTCCGTAAGTGCCATTCACCATGTTGCCTAAAAATCACTCATGACCACTGGCAATAATAAAACAATCTAAAACTAGGTGTAGATAATTACATCTTAAAGACAGGTGCAGTAAAAGAACACAACACTTGAGATTCAAATGAAGAACATAGGGAATAAAAGTGTCTTTAAGTCCTGCTCCTGGATGGAGATACTTCCCTGTGTCGTTGCAGTGTCATCAGCACTTATTCAGGAATTTGACAGAAACCTGTGCAGAGGGAGGAACTGTCCATATGGATGGATCACTCCTGTTGCTTACGGTGGAAAAAGAGGAAGAAGGGATTACGCTGTAGTATCATTTCTACACTTGCTCCATCTCCTCAAAGAAACCTTGGGCCGCCAAACTCCAGAAAAAGACAAATGAATGTTAGATCTGTTTTCAGACTCCAGATGGGAGACCAGCTCTACTGGCCACGCTGAGGTCATGAATCCTGGGTCTTACCCAGGAGATCATGTACTTGCTATGTAAGTCCCAAGACAGATCTGATTATTTTTTGTGAATCTAAATCAAAGTAAGTCTGACGGACTATTTCCAACTGTGTATTATTACACATTTTCTGCTGCAGCAAGGATAAAATTTGTATTAAGATTTATTGAGATTATTACAAGAGCCACAGGGCCAAGTGTAGTTAGATTAATTGGATCGATACGCATTTATGCCGTAGCAAGTACTTACAACGGGAGGGAGAGGTTTTGTGGAGCTGACTTAAAATAACCACTGTTCCCATAGTCACCCAGATCAGCAGTGTGCCTGACCGATGTGTTTTTAATAGCTTTAGGCAGACAAGTGTTGAGTTCAACACAAAAGTCATACAGGATTTATGTTATAACATGAGGGTAGTTTATACTGGAGTATGGTTAATCTCACAGTGCTGTCATTTGATTCAATAAAAAATATAAGCAAAAATGGGAACAATGACCTAGATTTTGATAAGAAAGGCAGTTCGAACTGTTAAAGTGTTCAGTTAGCACTATAGAGACCAGAGTTAGATCCAGTCCAGTTACCGTTTGCAAATTATTACAACCCTCAAGTTTAACTTCACTTTTTTAATGGTAAAATGATTTGAAATGACTGCCATTATCATTTTTGCAGTGTTGAAAATATCTTTTTGCAGCACTCAAATAGCTTCCAGTAAATCAGGCTCAATGGATTAGTGGAATCAAACCATCCTTAAAAGGAAAAAAAAAAGATTTTTAAGATGGTGGGGTTTCAAGCTGGTTGCTCCTCGACCTACATGTTGTGAAGAGCCTGGTATTTGTCAGATTTTCAGCGTTCCCAGAAGAGAGTCTGCACGACGCGGCGTGACTTACGAGCACGAAGCTGTCACTTGGTAACTAACAGAGTGTAAGATTTCACTGTGTGACAAAGTCCACCCAAGCTGCGTGTGTGTGTGCTCGCGTGTCACGACGCCTGACTTGCTGACAGCTCACTTTCTTGCAGCTATGTCATTCAATCTGTTCAGCTGTAACTCCAGTTCCTTTGCCATGTGCTGCTGAACAAACATGACACTATTTCATCTCACTGCCCCGGGAGCTGCGAGGAGCACAAGCACGCAATAAGGCTCCCCGGTGAGATAAAGAAACCACAGCTTGGAGATAACTGGAGGCTTTGGCACATCAGAACCTCATCCGTCTGCGGAGAGCACGAGTGAAAACGTGACGGCACAACATGAAAGGAGGATATCGTTCATTTTGCAGTTAATCTTGCCGGCCAGTGAGTTCAAACAATGCTACGAGAGATTCTGTCTCTTATCGCTCATCGAGGTTTGATAATTGACTGCCTGTGCCCCCCTCACCCTTCTTCCTCACTTCCCTTTGATATTAAGTGACGTAAGACTGGGAGCTCTCATCCGAGGCCTGGCTTTTAGTGTAGACATTAGCTCGGAGCCACGCCACTTTCAGTGTGTGGCTCTGCTTGATGTGGGTGTAGATGTGCCTTGTGATCGCAACTTGTAAAGGGTTTATTCCCTGCCTTTACCCTCTGAGTGCAAGAGATAGGTTCAATCAGATCCAGTGACATACTTACAAAGTGGGTAAGATAATGAATGGATGGAAGTCATCTGTTCTACCTCCCCTTCCTTGAAGCTCCCCTGCTCCACTATACAGACACTTATGTGGGGATAAATGCATTTCATAAGTATGTGATTCACATTTTCCAGATGAATGTGTTTATGATTGTACAACCTTTTAACGAAAGGAACAAAGGACCAATTAACACCTGTTCTTTTGCACCTGTCGCTTTAATGGAAACAATGAAATGTGTTATAGAGTTTAACTGCTAATTGTCATCAGCTAAAAACAAACATTTACTCCATATTCTTGTTCACGTAGGACTTGGTGGCCACAGTGACCACTTCCTTGCATCAGTCTTATGCTGCATCATTTCTACATAATGAAATAGCTCTTAAGAGGAGGAATATTCATCTTATGATGTATTAATTCATGTAAAATGTCTAATTATTAATAAATTAATCGTTGACAGGCAAGAAAAACAGATTTCATAAGTGCAACTATAGGACTACATTACAGGTACTGTATAGTGTGTCTCCACTGTATCCAGGACTTTGGATGCTATAGACACTTCATTACAGGTTCATTGCAGCGCTGACAGTAGAGCGCAGTCACAGACAACACAAAGAAACACCAGCACACCTTCACGCAAACTGAGCCCTGTTCTTACAGCTGTTTCCCCTGATCAAGCCTGCCCATCAGCACTGCTCTATATTTACCTTCATCCTGGGTTACACGCATGAGGGAGGAGGAGGAAGAAGAGGAGGAGGAGGAGGAGGTAGAGGAGGAGGACTTAAACAGCACAGGAAGATGGACAAAGGTTAGCAGCTCAGGGACACTTTTGATTTACCAGCGGCCTGGGTGGGCTCGATGGCTGAGTCAGGACCCTGCGATGGTTCTCCCTCCCCTGGCTCTTGTAAACACTCTCTCCAATGGACCCTGGCAGAGCTGCTAAGCCGGCAACTGGGTACCAAACAGCTCTGTGTCACATGAGAGGCCTGGCTGGAGTCACGGTGGCCCGGGATACTATTCTTAGCTGCAGGAATGTATACAGTGGCCTCATGGCGAACTCCACAGCGCCTAACTGGAGAGCCTTGTCATTTCTCTGTGTCATGCTGCTTTTCTCTCACTAGCTGCACTTCCCACTTTCTCTCTGGATAATGTTTTCACTCTCTTCTGGACGGACAGGATATTTTTTCTGACTGCACTGACCAGGCTCTTTGGATGTTACTGATTCTCTGAGGGCAGGAGGTATGGGTTCACTCAGCCACAGATGTTGATGAACTGGCAACAGGTTCATAAGCCGGACGTTTCGCACAGTTACGGTTTGAGTGTTTCAGTTCCTTGCAGCGTAGCAACACAAGTGTTTGATTTGCTCAGTAACAGCTTCATTGTCTGCTTCAGACCAGCCTAATGATTTTGATCACACATGCTCTCTTTCAAGCTCTGGGAAATAGAGAGTGCTGAAAAGATATGGCAGTCTCTCATTTCCTATTACATTCATGAATAGGATTTTGTATCTAACTCTGTTTTGGCTGAGATATTTAGACTTTGAAAATGTATGAAGCAAACTGGGTAACAAGGTAATTGCTCAGATACTTAACTAATGACTAACTGCAAAGCCTTGCAGTGATTTCATATAATTATGAAATCAGTGATTACCAGTCAGATATGTATGAACTTGACTCAGGTATTAAATTCTGATGCAATTTGTTATAAAGAGCTTGTTTGTGGCTCAACTAAGAGTCACCCACAGTCTTTGTTATTTCACAACATAATGATTAGAGGTCGGAATACATCAGACAGGCTGGGCCACATAAGTGGGAGCAAATCAGTGGCTGACACAGGGGTGATTAGAAGACTTAGGGTTGCTAATAACCCAATGAAGTTCCTGCTCCATCACGTCAGGCAACTCGCCCCACCGTTAGTTCTCCAGCCTGGAGACAGAGACAAACTGAGGTCTGAGAAATAAGGAAGGGGGTCGAAGGAAAACACAGCAAAGAGAAAATAGCTACAGGGATTTCGAGGGAAAGGGACGTCCAAAGACAGAAATCCGCACAGATGGTGTGTTGACACAGTTCTGTTTATGCTGGCAGTGACGGGTGGCCTGATAAGGCTCAGGGCTACATGCAACAAGATAATTTGGAAGTAGTAAAAATAGCCATCTGTGAGTCAGTAATTGTCGTGTTTAAGACAGCTGCTTTTCAAGAGTTTTAAGAGTTGGAGATTGGGCTATTAAATCAGATTAAACCTGAGTGGTTCAGAGCTGAGAGTCAGATGCAACAGATGCAAGCAAGCGAAAAAAAGAAAGTCTGTGTCAGCTGGTAAAGATTTCTGTCATGTGTTCAGAATTGAGATGTAGTATCTTTTGGGTTCTTGATCCTTTTTGTTGGGACATCAAGTTTTTAAGGACTAATTTGAAAATCAGGAAATATAGTGACTACTTCTCTGGAAACCTCACATGATGGACAAAGCGAGGCCAGCAATTTGTCCCTGTTTTTGCAACTTTTTGCAAGTTAATGATGAGCATCTTTTCTAAAGCTAAATGAAGCATTTTGGATAAATCTTTTGTGTTTATTTTTTTCAGTGTTTTCTAGAACAATGTAGTCAGTAAATCAGTTAATAGTTAAGATGTCTATACCAGTCATTGTTTTCTAGACGAGGCTAAAAACACTCCAATCATGTCTCCTTTGCACAGAATGGCCAGCAGACCGCGAGAGGTTTTCTCTTTCAAAGACTCCGAACTTCCCGCCCACCTGCTCAGCCAGCTCAACATCCTCCGCCAGGAGCGCGTTCTGACCGACGTGCTGCTCTGCACCGAGCACCATGACTTTCCCTGCCACAGGAACGTCCTGGTGTCCAGCAGCCCGTACTTCCGCGCCATGTTCTGCAGCAACTTCCTGGAGAGCAGTCAGGCCCGCGTGAATCTCAAGGGCATCTCGTCAAACATCCTCAGCGGCATCCTGGACTACGTCTACACCGGCTACATCACCATCACCATGGATATCGTGCTCCCGCTCATGCAGGCCGCATCCATGCTTCACTACGGACGTCTCTTTGAGGCCTGCTCCATGTTCCTCCAGGACCAGCTGAGTCCGGAAAACTGTCTGAGCATGATACGGCTCTCTGAGATCCTCCACTGCGAGAGTCTGAGGGAGAGGGCGAAGGAGATGGCCGTGAGGTGTTTCTCCGACGTAGCCGCGACAGAGGACTTCTGTGAGCTGTCCCTCCCTGAGCTGATGTGTTACCTGGAGGACGACAGGCTCTGTGCCGAGGAGGAGCAGGTATTCGAGACCCTCCTGGCGTGGATCCACCATGACCCGTTCTCACGGCAGGGGGCGATCCACGACCTCTTCAAGAAGGTCCGCCTTCGCTACATCCACCCGACTTACCTCTTCCAGTTCATTGCCAACGACCCGCTGGTGCAGTCGTCCACGCTCTGCACCGAGATCATCGAGTCGGTCCGCCGCCTCATGCTCACGGTCAGCACCAAGTGCAGCCGGGAGCTCAAGCCGCTCTGGACCACGCCACGACGTTACACCTGCAGGGAAACGCTGGTGGTGGTTGGGGGACGCAAAAACAACGAGCAGACCTCGCGGGAAGCCCTGCTGTACGATGAGAGGACTCATCGATGGCAGTGGTTGGCCAAGCTCCCCCTGCGCCTCTACAAAGCTGCGTATGTGTGCATTCACAGCATCCTGTATGTGCTGGGTGGACTCAGCCTCTGCATGACATCGGGTGACAGCTCGGTCAGCGGCACAGTTTACACACTCTCCCTTAAGACCAACCAGTGGCGGACTGCGGAGCCCATGCTGGAGCCGCGATACGCCCACGAGAGCGTGTCCTTTCTGCACTTTATTTTCGTGTTAGGCGGCATCGGGGTAGACAAGAGAATCTCCAAGACGGTAGAGAGGTACAACAGTATGTTTAACCAGTGGGAGGCCATGGCACCGATGCCCACAGCGGTGCTACACCCAGCTGTGGCAGCCAGTGATCAGAGGATCTATGTTTTCGGAGGGGAGGACGCCATGCAGAATCCTGTCAGGCTGATCCAGGTAGAGATGACTTCTCTAAGCCTTCTTCCAGTCACTCAGATACAAACCTGACCGTAAGCAGAGCTCATGGTTGGCATTTGCAGACCCGAAACCTAGAAATCGAAGATCTTCAGAGACAAGGTTGCCACAGAAGCAGGCAGCAAACCACAATCTCTGATGCAGCTGTCGATGTTTGTGGTGTGTGTGTGTGTGTGTGTGTCAACAGGTTTATCACATCTCTCGCAACTTGTGGTCCAGGCTCGAGACAAGGACAGTGAAAAATGTTTGTGCCCCTGCCGCTGTCATTGAAGACAAGATCTACATCGTAGGGGGTGAGTTTAAGGCATGGTAGTTAAATGAATAGTTTTGTCCACAGTAAGTAAAACTTTTGCAGTCTCGGTTTAGCTGAGACTGCAAGAGCTGAGGTGGGCAGTTCAAGAAAAATCTATTTTTAATGATCGACAAATCGCTGTGAGCCCATGGTGTTAACAAATGGATTCAAAGTGTTGATGTACACTATTTCCACATCCAACTCCAGGACTGAGGGATATGTATTTACTTCTTTAGCACAACGAAAGGAGCCACAACATAGACCCGAATCAGCTTTGGCTACCGATCATTGTCGGCTTTCTCCCTTTCCAGGTTACACCAGGCGAATGATCGCCTATGACACCAAGGCCAACAAATTCGTCAAGTGTGAGAACCTGAAGGAGCGTCGGATGCATCACAGCGCCACGGTGATCAACAACAAGCTCTACGTCACCGGTGGACGCATCCTCAACGCCCACGACGTCATCGAGGACTCGGACTGCTTCGAGTGCTACGACCCCAAGACCGACGTCTGGACGTCCAAGGGTTCTCTGCCCTACAAGCTGTTTGACCACGGCTCTCTGCCGCTGGTCTGCGTCTCCAACAGACCCAACCCACCATGACGCACCACCCGACCGGCCCCCCCCCGGGCCTTATGCTTTGCTACGTGCTCTTCGCCTTCCCTTAGCCATGATTAGTGGCCTCTGACTACACCAATGGGAAACCGTTTGGAACTGACTGCATTCCCACACGCAGCTCAGCCTCTCCCACAACTTAACAGCATTTTTAAGCCGGGCCGACTTTGATCCGAATCAAAGGGGAGCCCAGCTGACGGGCAGACCTGTCACGACTTAGGGCACCTGGGGTCAAAACTGTATCGAGAACCCAAGAGATGAATAGAGGCAGAAAAATACTTACGCAACAAGCAGCTGTTCAAACACATACGCAATCCAAAAAGCCCTTACGCTGACGGCTGCACTTGTTTGATGGTAACTAAAAGTGTTAATGCTTTAATTTCCCAGACATTTATAGCCTGCACAGTATATCACTCCATAGCTGGCAGCTGTAGCCGACTTCCTTGTAACAATTAAATACAAAGGGTATTACATGTCTGGTTGTTGGTAACTCAATGAGCTCTGCTTGTCCTGTAAAACTGAAAATGATAGAGCAGACCATTAGGACATTTGCACTTTATAGAGAATACATTCCTCCTTGACCCACATGCTTCTGTTATAGCACACATGCTGATGTGAACGGTTGTGACACAGCGTGGACACAGCTCCTCCAGCAAAGCTGTCACGATCACCGATGTGTTGATAAGAAGTTTTACTTAAGTTAAATTATCTGGGCCAACTTTAGTTTAGTCGTTTGGTTGGCTTGATACATGACTTCCGGAGCTGAAGGTCTGTGACGACTCAACACCCACTCCCAAAAGAGCATGATCTTCATCAACTCATGAATGTTTTCAAGTACGGTGTATGTAATACGATTTCGTTTTTTTTTTAAATGTGATGTTTTAGGTGGTCGAAGCACTGAAAATGCTACTAGATTTCAGTAGATTTAATGGTGGTTTACTTTTGATTTCACCATGAACAACTTGCGAGGAGGAGGAAGCGGCTTCACGGGCAGCTATGTTGATGTAAGGATATGTGACAATGCTGCCTCTGAGGGAAAGTGCATGGTCGGGATGCAGTGACCTACTAAGGAAATGGTGATGGTGATATTTGCTGGGTTCTCAGCTTACAACAGTCTCCTGTGGACAGATTTCTCCCAAACATGTCCTGTGGTCTGAAATCAATTTTCTCTTTCCTCTGAGACAAAGAGAACAGACGCTTGTAGAGAAGGGCTGAAAAAAATGAAAAAACAAGAGAGACCCAATCACCGACGCTTCTGTCTGGGTTCTGTAACCCCCTTGACCCTTAAGGAGCATACAGTCACTGTTGTGCTTTGGCTCCTGGCAACAATCGCCATGGCAACTCTATTACAGTATCATCCTATTGGATTATCCCTGGCATGCATCCCTGTAGTGACTATCTGTATGAGACTGCATCACGGGTGGACTGTGTGATGCAAATGTGTTGCTGCTACGTGTACACTTAACTATGTTTTTCTTTCTTTCTTTCTTTCTTCCTTTCTTTCTTGCATTTATTGTCTTCAACCTGTTTTCTCTTCTACCGTGTAGACCATGTTTGTACAATGTCCTGGTAACTGACTTGCCTGTGTCTCTGTTCCTGGTTTGGTGAGGAGCGCTCACATACAGTACATGTCTGTGGTCATTTGCTTTTAAATTTCTCTTGCACAAGAGGGGAAGTGACTGGTTGGTGGGGTGGTGATTTCATTGGACGGTCTTTGCTCGGTCGCAGTGCAGATTTTAAGTGGTTCCCCATTTGTCGACACGCCGGCTGAGTCATGCACCCCTCATATTCAAGGGAACATTGTTGACACGGATACAGAGACACGTTCACCGGCTCAAGTGACACATTTGTTCTCCATTCATCATGAAGCACCACCGCAGCGTCCACAGAAATACTGCATTATATTTAACTGTGGCGTGCTATTCTAGGAGCCATGCATAGGAATTCGGTGCGACTGACATGCAGCCACCTTTTGACCCTTTAGGCCACATTGTCATCATAAATTGTGTCTGGCAAGACACATGTAGGCTAAATATCTGGTTACCAGTTTCCCCCAGAGAGCCTCACTGTTTGCTCGCTGTGGCCTCTTCACACGCAGTCCTTCACAGGCCGAATCCGAGCGGGGCAGGAAGAGAGACGCGGGATCAGATTTACATTTACGTTTTAATCCCTGGTCATTAGTGGGGAAACATTGACACTCTAGGAATTTCATCACACTCCACATTAGCAAGCCCAGACTGTCAGTGCATTAAAGAGTCCCTTTCAATGCCTCACAGCCACTCTTTGTGTATGTCCCAAGTGCCTGATTCAGAGCCATTAGCGAGACACACATAACGTACACTATGTGCTGAACACCCGGCAGATTGTCCACACTGAAATCCAAGACACTTAAGTCTGAACCCAACAACAGGCTGTGACCATTCTGGATAATTTGCCATCATCTGACTCGGATGTCATATGCTCGGCTCAGTAAGCCAGGGCAGGCGTTTCAGAGCAACTCCCTGTGAAACTTTTTTATTTTTATTGAGCTGCTGCTAAATACACGGCCTATTCAGATGGTTTATTGACTGGCTGTTTGCTTGCTGTCTTTCCATAGAAACCAGTGTGTGAGGGTCACCCTTCAGGGAGGCTGTGGCCTGGCAGGTTATTTTCAGTGTCTGTTACTATCCAATCAAGGGATAGCATTTCATTGCTGAGCCCATCCTCTGCGTGCGAGTCGTGGTTAGACAAACTATATGTATATAAGGAAGCCACTAGAATAAACGGGCAACTAGGAGCTTTTTTTAAAACGGGTCAAATATAATCTAGTCGGGGTTTCTCTGCAGGCTAAGAGCGAAGAAGATCAAGGATCAAACCATCTTTAATATTTGTCTCTGTTTCAATCTGCCTTGGTTCTGACAAGTTTAATTCCTTGTATGAAAGGAGCTGCAGCATCTAAACAAATCAGCCAGAAACTGTCTCAGACACTAATTGAGGGAATTCCCTGTCACGTCTGTAACTTTAGCCCCTTGTGTAAATGTGATGCACAAGGGGATTAAAGGTTTACAACTACACAGTCGGAGGTGCCCTTTCCTTTCACACATCACAATAACACACACAGGCCCACGATACGCGATACGCCACGACTGATATCTAGGCTACAAATTCTAGGATGTTTGCTCTTTTTGAGCACACACCCTCCAAAAAGTTCAACTTTTGTCTCATCAGTGTTGTAGGGTCTCTTCTGACCTCGTCGCTGTGCTCTTGGGGTAATTTGTCAGCTGGCCACTCCTGGGTCGTTTCACCACAGTTCCATTCACCATTTGTGGATAAGGGTTCTCACTGTGGTTCACTAGAGTCCCAAATCTTTAAAACCTTTTCCAGGCAGATACAGTTGATCTCTGTTGTTCTTTTGTTTCTCATGTGTTCCTGAATTTCTGTGGATCACAGCATGATGTCGAGCATTCAGGTCATGTAAAAGTGATTTCTTGACTGACAACAGGAGTGGCAGTAATCGAGCCTGGTGTGGCTAGGGAAATTCAACTCTGCTTTCCAAAGCTGTAATATACCACAGTTAATTTAGGTTTTAGCATGGTGGTGGGGGGATCAATTTTTATTTCTCCTTAGTATCAACTACCTTCATTTAAAATCTTTTATCTTTGTCTAATATCCAATTTTGTTTTATCTGAGGCATTTAAGTGTAACATACAAATAAGAAAACACGAAGGGGGCAAATACTTTTTCACACCACTGTATTTTATAGTAAAGTAGCAGAAAGTGCTTCAACACTGGGTCACTTCATCTGTGTCCCCACTCTTTTCTCAAAGTTATTGAGAAGATGTAATTTTCTACAGTTGCATCTTGTATGCAGTGTTAAATGCCTGGAAACGGTCCAGATCATGCTTGTTACTGTCTGTCTTTAGGATGCTAAGAAGCACAGGGCAGACACAATTTATCATAATTACAATATTTCTGTTGGTCTCTTTCTCAGTTTCCCATGCATTTTGCATTTCCCAGGATGCATGTGATTCTTGTGCTGAAATATTGTTATGACAATAACTAATAATATTAATAACCATGACAGCCGGCTGATCCATTACATACATTTGCATGATAAAACGCCTGTAATACACACAGACAACCACACGATGTCGCCAACGCCACAGGTTGAAGTAAAGCAACAGGAAGTGAGAGATTGCCTTACGTCAACCTCTGGTCCTCAAGGTCCTCGTGCTCTCTGCTCAATTGTACACAGACTTCAGATCCTGTCACAAGTTAACCGAGCCAAACGTACGAATCATGGAGACTTTATTGTCATTTCTTTGATAAAAACAAAGAGATCACAGAACAGCATGCATACATTCCTTACAGCTCTAACTTTAACTGGTCAGACGTACGGTGTCACCGGAACATGGCATCGGTATGCAACAGGCTGGTTAGGCGTCATTTTCATTTGGTAACAACTGTCACGAAACACACCGTATGAGCACGACGCGTGTGAGAGGCATGGAGGGGAACCAAGGGTCATAGAGCATATTCAGTGACAGTTATACACTTAAAAACATTCAATAACTGGCATGTTCGGTTTTATTGTAGCCATTATTCCAATTTATTATGCCCTGCAATCATTCATTCATTCATTCATTCGCTCACTTACACATTCACTCACACATATTCACGCACACACACACACACATTCATGAGGAACCCTGGGGAGATGGCACCATGGAGCCCTCCCCCAAAGAGGCGGAAAAACAAAGACATGAATAATTCTCATTAAGACAAAAACCCAACATGAACATAAACTGGTCCAGTAAAAGTGCGATTTGCAATTTAGAGGAGTAGCTTAACACTGAGGAGTTTATAAACTATACAATTGAAATAAAATATTATTACAATGATACAAACATGACACTAATAAGGGTTTTAAGAGAAGAACTTAAGATCAGAGAAAAAAATAAAACGCCAGAGGCAGAAATCATGGTAAAATTAAAGTTCTACTCAGTTTAGTTTTTATATTAAATTTTTTATATTAAATTTTAATTTGGAACAATTAAGATATACAGCATGTACATATTCAGAACCAGACATTTCTGTGCTTCTACCACCCACCCTGGAACAAAACAAGTGATTATCCCACTATATCTCCCCACCGTGTCTATCAAACATATGTACAAGGTCCATAACTACAAAGGCATTCAAAGAAAGAAATTACATTTTGGCACCAGGCACAGAATCGAAAATACATTAATACTAATTGCCAAAATCCATCCAGAAAAAAATAATCAGACTATTTTCACCCCCTCAGTGTGTCATCCCTACAACATGGGAGAACATTTTATATGCAATTAAACTAGAGGGAAAAAAATGAGAAAAAAAAAAGAAAAAGAAAAAAAGAAAAAGAAGATCAGTGACGTAACATTTGGCATAACTGGTTGCTGGAAGAATAGGAGAGGGAAGGGGGGAGTGGCAGAGAGCTACCCCAACAGAAAACAGACTGTGGGATCTACAGTGCATTTCTGTCAAAAGACAATCTGTTGTTCTTCCTGAGTGCTAGAAGTAAACAGGAACTGGAAAGAAGTTACAGCTAAGACGAGGGATGGGCCTTCAACCTATTTACACATGGTCGCTGCAACGTTTGGCTTTCCTCGTCCTCGGGCTCTGCTCTCCTGTCCGACATTCATTCTCTGAACAGCAGCTCGGCTCGCCCCTTCCTCCCACCGTGCCCTGATTAACTCGCAGAAACATGGCTCTCCTTGGTTTTCTGGCAGCTACGCTCAAGTCCTGACCAGTCACGACCAATCATAGCGTACCGACATTTCCTGAGACGGGGTAAGGTATGCGAACCTTTGCTAACTTTGGGGCAGGGGTGGCCTGGCCTGAATGGGCCAAACCATGGCGAGACAAAACTAACGGGGGGCTTTTATCTTTTTTATTCTGAACGCCGAAGTTTCGGGGGGTGTTGGGGAGAGGGGAAACGTGCGAGGCGGTCCCTACACCTCCCTACACCTCGTTGATGGTGCGCTCGGAGGGCCGGAAGTTGACGGAGCTGGACGAGGACATGTAGAAGGACTGGGTTTTGCGATTGAGGCGGGCGCGCTTGGTGGCCACGCACAGGCTGCGCTTGCTGGAGGTGATGATCTCCGTGATGAACTTTTTGCAGTCCACGCAGATCTCCATGGTGACCCAGTCCTCCGTGAGCTCCTTGGGCAGCTCCGGCTCGTCCTGCGGGCGGCCATCTTTGTTACCGCCGCTGCTGCCGCTGTGTTTGGACAACCTGAGGAGACAGAGAGAGAGAGAGAAATAAAACACCACACAATGACTGTGTTTCCTTTCCTTTCCGTGTCTAAACTCTTGACTCACTTGGAGACACTCCTGCGCAGGCTGTGACGGCTCTGTGAGGACCCAAAAGAGTGTTTCTCCGGCTCAGGTGGGGCGGTCGCTCCGCCGGCCTCCTCTTTAGCCATGGCACTGGGGCCCAGGGAGTAGATGGGCAAGGTGGAGTAAGGCTTGGACGGCAGCCGCATCTAACGCAACAAACGGACACAAAATGACGAAAAACTCAGTATTTTATCCGTATTATTCAAAATGGTGTTACTAAATTTGTGTAAAACCTCGTGAAAGGGCCTCTTACCTTTTTAGAGCACTGGGAACACACAGGCCTGGGGAAGACAATACAAGACTGTTGAGTTCAGCAGTGGATTATAATAAGCCACCATAAAAATGATTGTGCTCACTGGAGATAAAATGTAATGGGAAATCTCTGTAATATCAGTTTTTGTTTGTCTCCATCAACAAGACATGACCTGTCAATTATAGATGACAGGCACAAGAAAGATATTATCTTTTGAGCTTATTTGTCTTCCTAATCAAACATGAGCAACTATGACCACAAGCCTGAAACAGAGATGAGGAGCGGAGAGCAGCTCAGTCTCCTGATCCCGACTTTATTGAGAAGTAATCCCCAACTGCGGTCATCACACTATAATCTAGTCAACTGTCTGAGCGCCCTCAAAGGGAGAATATATGTGGTAACAGAGTGATTTTACCTTTTGCAGAACTGGCAGGTGTAGGACCAGGTGAAGAGAGAGAACCTCTTGGTCCGGCATGAAAAGCAAAGCTTGGGAGGAAGAAGGGGCAAGAAGGGAGGTGAGGAAAGTTGCACAGGCCGACTGATTGACTGTAAATGTGACAGACTGACAGGCCGCGCCTACCTTTCCCTTCTTGAGGGCGGTGTAGACGTCTTTGTACTGCTGGAACTTCTCCAGCTCGGCCTTGACCAGGACCTGTCTGATGTGCATCACCTCCTCCACGGTCAGGGCCAGGCACTCCACCGGGTAGCAGAACTCCTCCTGGAGGAACCACAGGCATCGAGTCAGGGCAGCGTGCAGAGACGGGCAGGCCCAGACAGAGCAGGGACGAGTGGGCGACGCTGGCCATGTGACCGGGGCTAAACGCAGTCAGATGGATTTCACCAAAACCAACAAGCACTGCACACCGCTTCACCGAAAGGGCCGAGCATGCGATGAGGTGGTGAATGGAAAAAAAAAAAAAAGCAGACTTTGCTGCTCTCCGGGGGACACGCGTCGATGTTTCCACTGACATGGGCGTTTGTGGTGATGAGCAGAAACACAGAGTCCCGGTGAGGTTACGACACCCGTCATGCTGGTGGGTCCACAGCTCGCTGCACCTGATTCAATTATTCCATTTGCTTTATTCCTGACCACAGGTCCGTGTTAAAAGAGCTGAAAACAAAAACAGCTCCCACACATAAAACGCGCCTCAGAGGCTCAGCAGGGCCGACGAGCTTTTTTAGCACGCCGTGTTTATTTTTAACACGCTCCGGTGGCTGTGCTACGGCCTTTTGACTGCGAGCGCATCGTTTCTGAATGTGCATGTGGACCCCCATCGTGATGGAAGATTCGGTCTCTGGGAGATCTGTGACACGTTTAGAGAGTTAATGGCTCGACGCGAGCCACAGTTCCTCAGGGAACATCTTCACCCGTTATTTAACTCTCAGCTAGCCTCGATTACAATTGTGAGCCGTAATCATTTACAGCTCTCTGTCATTTACTTTTTAACCCGCCTCGGGCGACTTCCGCTATGCCACAGATCTCCCATTCACACAAATGGTCCCACTCTATCACAAGTCTATTCCCTCATATAGTAGGGGTCCCCCCCCCCACCACACCCAAAACAGATATATGCCTTTGATGACTAGCAGTGAGAGACGTACCGTGCCCTGAGCACCACTGGCTGCTTCCACCTGACCAGCAGACAAAGGGAACAAGACATTCAGACAGAAGCAATATGCCAGTCAGACTCTCGTGCACAGACACCTCCAGAGACATTCACACATGGAGCTACATTCCCGTCAGCTCTTGGTGGAGTGGCGCCTCCGAGGCGACTGACACACTTCCCAGTAAATTACTGGGATAAACGCTCAGGCGTTGCTTGTGATTTTCACTATTCACGCATGCCATGGCATTACTGGAGCAGATGGGGCGCGGGCCAGCAGGTGGCGGTAATGCAACACTTATGGATGCCAACAGCTGTCAAACGTCGAGAGGAGGAAAATGGGGAGAGAGTAAATGCATGCAGAGGGAGGGCCTGCTTATCATTTTCTGGAAAGGCGGCAGAGGAGGATCTGCGTTTTCGCAGAAATCTTTGTTGGAAATTGTCGGAGCAGAATTCCCTAAATATCAATTCACGTGTGAGCCGACGCATGAAACCTCCCCGAGTAATTCAAGGAGAGGCCGCACGTGTGAAAGCATAATGAGACACTCGAGGGGCTGCCAGCTACATGGCGATCTACAGCCAACAACAGCGACAGTGTTGGAAGCGTCCGCGGCGTGAACACATTATTGTCTTGACCGAGTTTGCGTCCTTGTTTGTTATTCTAAGCTCATGCGTGGCGTGAAATTGAATTTCAATACAGCAAATACTTCATGACGGGAAGTCCCATGACAGAAGAATCATATGACGGGATCTCTGTCGAAAGCAGGAGAGCTCGCTGGGATGGAAAACTTCTCACTCCATCTCATGATTTCATGCCGTCTGCTCCAGCTTAGACGGCGGGGGATCACAGCTGGTGTCCACCCGTGGTGCAGATCTACGTGTTACACACCCCTGCTCGCTCTGCGGTTTCCCGCTGCCCTGACACAGACAAGATGCTGGATGATGGAGAGGGATGGACGACACCAAGTTACCTTAGCGCTGGGATCCGAAGCCAGCTGCAGCATTTCATAAAAAAAAAAAAAAAAACGAACACATTTTTTTAATAACACATGAGGGCCAGGGAGGATATTACAGTTTTGAGTCTATCTTGAGGATAGTACCTGTGTAAAGGAGGATATAGTCTGTTTAGGCAAAAAATTATATAAAAAGGGAGAGAAACCCTGCTGGCTGGTAAAAAAAAAAGTAATGACTCCACTTTATCATGAAAAGGATGATCATAAAACTGCTGACAAGTGTCTTTTTATTGCCTCAGTCTGTCAAAGAGAAGCTGAATGAATGTAATCGCTGTCACGGAGGAGATACAGGGAGAAAAAAGCCAATAAAGAAAAGCTGTGAAAACGGCCCCCAGGAGAGGTTTCTCCTCCAGGGTTTTAGGAGAGCTTGAAAGTAGGGCTTCTGGTCTGCCGCCAGAGGTTTGCTATTAAGCGGCCCAGTGGTGAGAATGAACCAATTCCATCTAAATCCCCTTCATACAGCCGCCTGTCCTGTGGTTTCAATTACATCCATCAACCTCACTGGAATCATAGGACCGACACCGAGTCACCCAGAGAGGCAATGATCTCATAGCAAACAAGTGACCGCAGTCACCGGACAGGGGGGGACGTCAACAGGCGTGTTATTGTATGTCCACGGGCTGTTGGCAGCTTAAACCGGGGCTCCTTTACATTCTCATGTCCATGTGTATGGCTTGTTATTTTCTCGTGTTGACATCATCTTTTTTTCAGATGCTCAGATTGCATTACGGGGCAGACTGCTTTACAGCCCGCTGATTAGGTTAGACCCTGACAGCAGCAACATGCCGGGAGAAAGCTCTTCTTTATCCCCGCGAGGACATGATATGAAGTCGCTAATATTAGATAATTAAACTACGGAATCGCTGCCACGATGGGACGTTTCAGGCAGGAGGACGAGCGTCGATTGTGGACCTGGATTTATTTCTACGGGCCCCAGTGAAAGATCCAGCTGCATGCGCGACGTACCAGAGACTTGGAGGTCTGCTTGGATGGGGGCGCGAAGGGCCGGACGCTGGTGGGAGCCTCCTTCTCGATGGAGTGCCGCCTCTGAGGAGACTGGCGCTTGTCCGGCTGTGGGGTGGCCGAGACGGGCAGGAACTTTGGAGGGGCTGCGGAGACGGGAACCCGGGACGTTCTTAAGAGACTCATAACGCAAACAGACAGGATGGCGTCGTGGCGGCGTGTGAAGTGCGCCCCTCACCCTTCTTCCCCATGACGGACTCGGGCGACGTGTCCTCAATCAGAGACGTGGACATACTGGAGCTGCTACGCGTGGGCTCCTCCTGCCAACCACAACACGCATTCAGTCGTTAAGACGCTAATGAAAGACAAGGACAACGTTTCTGCCGTTCAGGGTCACGCAAACTAGAGGTCTTACGTCAGACTCGGAGCTGTCCAGCTCGGCCAGCGTGGGCGCTCTGAGCAGCCTCTTCCTCTGGCTGAGGGGCTGCACTCCGCCTTGACCGGACCCCGCCGTGCCGCTGGCCAGAGACTGGGTGCTGACGGCCAGCTTCCTGGGCGCGTCCGGCGTGTCTGCGGCCCAGAGGGGAGGACAAACAGTTTGGGTGATTAGCGGCGTCTCGCAAATAAACCATAAATGTCCTCATCTTAACAGCTGGCCATCACGGCTCCAGAGTAAACCGAGTCTGTCTCTGTATTGTTTCGACACAATAAACCAAAATCAGTATACGCAGCACATGATGGCCGGCCCCGGGTCATAAGCTTACGCAACAGATTTCCTGCTAAATGGTTTTAGTTGACGGAGAGAAAATGGACCAAAACTTAATTTGTGACAATGGCCACAACAAAGGGTCCTCTGATCCAGCTGCTGCACGAGGGCCGCACCGTACCTGAGCTGCGGAACAAGTCCTGGGGCGTGCTGATGCTCTTCCCCGCGCCTGTAAAACAATGACAGAAATGTGACCTTCAGCAGGGAGACGCACGCCCATGCTCCTGTCTTCAACACTGGGGCGAGGAGCACAGGGTGGACTTGACAGCCAAACAAACATCTGTCGGACCAGGTGTGAACTTAGGGGATCCTGAGGGTTTCAGTGGCACATAAACAAGCATTAGGTAAGTGAAGGTGAAGGGTTGGGGGGGAGGGGGGGGGGGCGGGGGTGCTGAGTGCAGCCACAGTGCCAAAGGTTACGCTGGTCTGTCCATCTGGGTTGCGGTCATCCTGCAAGGATGCAGACATCTGCCATTCAGCTATTTATCGGACACCAGCGTTATGTAATTTCTTCATATTCCACTGCCAGAGCGGATTAGGGCGACGAGCAGGGCAGACAGGCTGCAGAGTGATGATCTCTAATCTCAGCCGCTCTGGATCAGTGGCCGTGGCTCATCACCTACAGCCGTACAGTTTGTCCAGGGCGTGCTCTTATTTAGATATACGATAAAAAAAGCATTCTTATTGCCGGTAACCAGACAGCCTTAAAGCCTTAAAGCACTGTGTCGAGCCAGCTCCCTCCCCCCCTCAGGTACAGAGCGAGTGTCACAGCAAAGTGAGAGGGTCGTGTGTCACTAAGATAACAAGAAAAAAAGAAAGAAAAGAAAGAGGGTGTGGGTGCCTCGGTGATGGGAAAAACTCCAAAAATAGCCTGGAACGCAACACGAGGAACAACAACAGAGAGACGACGGGGTGACGTGAGCAACTTTACCTGATGAGTCAAAACTGTAAGACATGCTAAGAGGCCGCATGACTGACAGGTTTGGAAGAACAAAAAGCGAGGTAATGGAAGCAAACGGGAAAAGAAAGAAATCCATGAGAGTCGAGAAAATCAGGCTCCGGGTCCTCAGCTCTGAGACGCCTACCCCCTGCCTCTTCTATGAGCAATCACGAAACAATAGACGCACACATGTCACAGAGAGAGGCCCGGAAAATAACTGCTGTTTTCATCTAATTTGAGGCTTAAATGATTTCCATTTGGCCTGTTGTGATAACTGCATGCCGGGCGGGCTGTCCAGCTCCTATTTATGAGCGTAACCACAAAGAGCAGCGAGAACTATTATATTATTAGGAAAGTCAACCAGGGTCAAAGCCGGCAGGCTGAGCCACAGCGACTTGAGCAGTGAGAGCGTAGCGGGCCGAGGGATCCTTGTTCAAACACTGGGACACTTCTGACTGAGTTAGCAGGAGGCTGGGGGAGAGCCCATGATGGATGCAGTTAAGAATGATTAAGTCGTGGTTAATGTTTGACCCCGTCCGGGTCAAGCTCAAAAAGAGCAGCCAAGCAGTACATAACAGTCATTTAGATAAGAGAATATTCAGATTTTAGTCTTTTATCTGACACTTTTATCCAAAATGACATGATTGGGGGAAAAAAACATCCAAGAGACCATAGTAAAACAATAAAAACTAACGCTACTATCTTCTTCAGACTGGGCCTCGTGTGATACTTTGATTAACTCCCAGTACACTGTGTGAATTACATAACAAGTTCATTAATCTGTGCCTTGTGCGTGTCCCCGTCGGCGGATGAGTATCAGCTTACCTAGGCGGTTCCTGCGGATCATGTCCGGTGAGACGGGCCTGAGCTTCCTCTCAGCCTTGATGTCCTCCAGCAGCCGCTCGTGGAGGCTCCGGGGACGGGGCGGATGGGGCTTCAGCTTCCGGGCCGAGACCTGTCACGACAACCACACCGACACAGAGATGAGCCCGGGTCACCATGGCAACCGGAGCGAGACACGTCCCTCGCACCTCCGCAGACAGATCGGATGCTTTAGCAGCGCCTTAACTCGGCTTAGGAGACGCTTCGTCTCACGTCTATCACACAACAGAAGACATCATGTTGATGAATGCTGGAGGATATTCATCATCATCAGTCTCTCTGCAAATGTTCCACTCTGGAAATACGAACCAAAAATCCCAAATCCTAAGATTGGATCACTGTAAAACGTAAATAGAAACTGAATTTCATAACATGTCAATCCCTTTTAACATTTCACCCCCACAACCATTGTGTTTCAAACGAGGTGGGACAGGAGGAGATGAGGACCGGGACTCGACTGGATCCTAAGCCCTTATTCTGTGTCTATTACTGTGACATTGTGATAACAGGGTATAATCAGCGGGAGCTCTGCGCTTTGCTCCCCGGGAGACAGTGACACCTGTCCTGTCTACTCTGTAATCTGGTTTGGTTTGGTTTGGCGTCACCTCAGAAAGCCCCGGCATCTCAGATGAAGGATTTTAGAAACGGACGAATGGTTCCCTGTAGTTTTGTGACAATCTCAGGATATCTCAGGATGTCTCAGTCATTTGTAACATGAAGCGGTCGATCTTTTTTCCAGGTGTATTTTGTGTTTGGCGGGTAGATGCTCAAGCTTTTTTGAAAGCCACATGGTGCTCGAGGCTGGCCGGTGCGAGTTGGTACGTGTACTCATATTCCTGTGTTCAGTCGCTGTCACTCTAATTCCCGGTCGGCTCTGAATGGAGCCACTGGGTTTGATTTTCCGCTGCATGAAATAAAGTGAGACAAATGTGGAAAAGAAGGCACGGATCGAAAGTCTTTTCACCCCGCAGACTGATATGGTCAATAAAATCTACGGACCTGTATTCGGGTTTAAAAGGATGTTAGCACACAAGTTCAAGAACACTTCACTGCAATTGTTTTTACGACATTTTCACAAACCTTTCTTTTCTGAATCATTAAAATAACATGCCAGATTCCTGGCAGCATGTACTCACGGGGTTAAGAGGAGGTCTCGATCTGATGAACTCCAGGATGATCTCATGCGCGCTCTTCTTTAACCTCGGCGGGATGTCCCCGTTCACCTGGAACCACAAACTCAAGTCTTTCAATCTGCGCTGGGGTGTTTCCCGCAAAAAAAAAAACACGTGGCAAAAACGCAGGCGGGACCTCACCATGACTTTTCGCAGCTTGTAGCGCTTGGAGCGGATGTCGTCCATCAGCATCTCGTACGGCGTGAGCTGGTACTCGATGGGCAGTGGGTTGTACTGGCGCTCCTGGACCTTCTTCAGCTTCACGCCGTCCCGCAGGTCCCGCATCACCTGCACCCAGAACCGTGCCTGCAGAGGAGGAAAGAAAAAGGTGTGACGCGACCGTTCATCCCGCCAGGACTGGGAAACATGCGCAGAGAAGAGGTACAGCACAGGGTGGGGTCCTCACCCAGTCTGCGTTCTGCAGCTCGTTGAGGTCTTTGACGGGTTCCTGAGTCTCGCCCTCCATTCTGCGAAGGTTCTGCACAGAAACGAAAAGCAAGAAAATAAGAATGCGCAATGGGCACTGAAATACGACTTCAGCTTTTCATGCCATGACACTGATGGATGTTACTTCATATGAACTCGTCAATATCCATCTCCGGCCTATATTGATGATGTTTTAGTGGAAAATAAATAGGCCGGCACTCAACTAATGGCTACATTTACTGTTCTCATCTCCTCTATATTACAAGAGCAGGTTTAAAACTTTTGACCTCCCCAGGCTACACATGTCCCAGCCTCTACTAGACTGTGGGGAGAATCACCTTCACTGCATCGCCCCAGCTTGACTTCTTCCAAACACATGGACGCTGCACGGCCCTGAGTGATGCTGCCCCACAACTACTGCTGTCCCCATTTACAAGAAACACCGCCGGACAGATTTCTCTCTCCCTGTCAGAGCAGATAGCTGACCACTCTGAGCTGGGTTCAGATGCAGGTTTAAGGAGAAATGTGTTGGATATGCTGAGTTTAATAAAGAGTTGGGTGCAGGAAAGATGATATTGCTAAGAGTTGCCACTTTAAACAAAGCTGAGATAAAAGCCTTATTGGATTATTTCTGAATAACTGAGTTAATGAAAGTTCTGGTTGACTAGGTAGTTAGAGGTGAGTTAAGGCAAGATGTGTGTTGATTACAGTCAGTCAGCTGCAGAAACAGTTCTGGGATAAATCTGAGAAGCTGGAGCGAAGTTATTCTGATAAGAGCTGCTTCAGGACGGAGGCTTCAGCGATGATCTATGATATCAGTGTTGAGATCAAAAGCAGAGCCTGGGTGCTGCTCTGCTGACAGCTGCGAGCTGCTTTCCTTTTCATCATCCCCTCATCTATTCATCCACGCCCGTGTTTACTGCTCAAACACATTCCTACTCCCTAATCTTTTTACTGCTCATCTGAACCTTCTCTCCTCACATCTAAATGCATTTCTAAACTGGCAATTCATCTTCCACCTTTTTATTACCCAGCGCTCCTTGTCATCAATTAACAACCCGCTCACAGTTTTCACTCTCTCTCTCTCTCTATCTCTCCCATCCAGACTGGCAGAGAGGAGAAAAAACAAAACTAGCGGGGCTGTGGGATCCGACCAGAAGACAGACGCCGAAAGAGAAAAACAAAAACAGTGGAAGAAACTGAAAGAAAGACTCATTGTCAGACCTCCTAATTTGGAAGCATGTGTGATGTGTACTGTGTATGGTTACTCATTAGCAATTACCCGGTGACATTCAGTGCTGCCGGAAGTGCAAAGCAGGGCCCCTCCAGCCTGGTGGTCCCCCCTCCGGTAAGCTGCTTAAATTGCTGTAATATGGTTAAACTTGATTCTATAATGCCGCCTTACGTAACGCTGTTTGCATGAATCATAACTGCCGCCCAGGTCGCAGCCGGCACGTAGCACATGAGCATACACGCCGTACGCCGTCTGACGAGCTAGGGGGCAACTCACGCGGCGTGGCCTCTGACTCTTAACTCAATCAGGGGGACACAAAGGTAGACTAAACCGGAGGACGGGTTTCATTCCTCGTCTGTCTAGAACGCTTTCAGCAGGGCAGGGCGAGGCGAGGCACGTGTGCTGTTATCGGTCTGGAAGTAGCTTGAAAATGCTTTTTACCTTCAGTAAAGCGTGAATGTTACCATGGCGATACTAAATCGGGACACTTATTATCAGTTTTTTTTAATGTTGACTTTTTTTAATGTTGACTTGACGGTTTGCAAGCTATTTTAATGATAGCTCATTAAAATGTTATTTTCTGGATTGCTGGATCTAAGATGGGCACCCCTCTATGAGGTTTGCATGCTGGGGACTCACGTTGGGGTTTCATCCAACATGTGCATTGGGGACTCCTAATAGCCCCCAACTATGAGTGTGAGAGTGAATGGTGCGCGTGCGTCCTCTAATGGACCGTAGACGTGGACAAAGCAGGTAAGATGATGGCCAGATGACCTCTCATGTTGTTGTTGTCTTTTTTGAGAGATGCTTTTAATCTGAAACTCATGAATTTCCAACCTGTTGCCTCGCAGAAAGAATGACCCCATACAGTCCCAAAACTTGCATGTTTAGGTAAACTAGATCACCTCTAGGTGTGAGCATGACATTGAATGGTGCGAGTGTCCTGTGATGAACTGGGGACCTGACCAGGGGGTATTCCCTGTGTTCATGCACTGGGATTGGCTCCAGCAGACCCCCCCCACCGACACCACTACGGTACAAAGCAGGTGGGTTTATGGATGTGTGTGAAACACTCCGGACAAACCCTATAGGGAATCCCTCTCTAATCATACCCATTACAGTGAGTCCAATTCTCTGCTTCCAGAACTCAATTTGCCATTATACCCCACATGAGAGACAGGGTGCCGGATCACATCCACGCTGAGTGCCGCTGATGCCAAGTAGTGTAAGCAATGTTCTCGACTGGCCTGACGAGGAGGGGGTCAGACCGGGACACCCACACTGTCTCAGACTTCTGGGTCCATTACTTCTTTCTGGGCTGTTTTGTTGCCATTGTGCCGTTTCTGGGCACCACTCTGGCATTTTCTATTCCCAGCTTTGTGAGCCTGTTGGCCTCACAGAACCTAATTCACCCAATTGAATTGTACACAGTAAATCCACTTAGCAAGGCAGCATGGTAAACCACTGGGACAAGAGAGTTTAGTACTTTCTCATATACTCCCGTCAGTCCTGTGTCGCCCAGCACAGTTTCCTCTACTCCTCTCAGGTTTTGTGTGGTGGTGTGGAAGTGACTCACATGTTTTGCCTGTGACTCACAGACAAACTTGCCGAAGTTTTGGGATTTTGTGAATGACAGGCAATTGTTCAAAAGCGAGTGTGGGAGTTGTTCATCGTTTCGAGAAGCGCCGTACCTCCTTGGCACTCTTTATCTTCTCCAGGAAAGTGCGTAGCTCCCTAGTCTCGGCATAGAGAGCCCGACACACTGCCTGGTAATGGTTGGGGGCGTCCGATGGGCTGGGCAGGTGGGAAGAACATATCTGAAAAGCCAGGGGAAAAAAAGGGAAGCAATTAGTTACATAAGGTGACACTGCTGAAATAATGCATGAGGCGCATATTAGTATTCTGCCTACGCAGATCTTTGGCATGTTTAAAACCAGATTATTTCCTGTTGGGTTCAATCATTTATGACTTTTTGAGAGCGGAAAGTCAGATGATGCAAATTATTTTCCAGCTAGAGACGAAGCAAAGTATCTTTTATGGCTGGAGCAAGTAGGAGTTGAGATGGCTACAATTAAGCCATTTAAGAGAAATGGAAAACCCAAATAACAACAAATTATCCTGAGGTCAAACTGAATTTCTGAATATATTAATCCATGTCAACAAGAAACTGGGACATTTTACTGAAACCATTGGTTTCTCCACAAAAATGTCTGCCTCTTGGTGGCACTAGAGGAAACACCAGGGGATCACCAGAACCAACTTGTTTCCCATCACATTTTCTTCTCTTAATGCAAGATCAATAAGTCTGTAATTTATTTGGATTTCTGTCTGTGACTACATCTAGATGCATATGACTATTTTTGTACACAGGTACGTCTCAATCTAAATGGTTTTGACAACACTGCCTTCCATCTGGACACATCACAGGACCTTGTAAACCTGAGCCGTCAGCACGAACCTGATGGTCCAGTCGCCGGCTGACTAGCATCACCTCTGCACCATTTAAAGCCCTGACCTTAATGGTATTTGACAGACTGTAATGATAATAGACGCTGTGTGTCAGCACTGAAAGAGCTGTCAGATCATCTCCAGAGGCACAAAGGAGGGAACCAGACAGATGGCATATTTCTGTGTTCTTACGACAGGCAGGGCTGGCCACAGGTATGTCTGACACAGCAGAAAGTGAAGGGGAAATTCACAGGTATTAAACAAGCCAGGAACGCTTATTGGCACGCCCAAACAAAACAGCTGCACCTGCCGTTTCCACTGTTTCTGCTAAAAACAGTGTGGCTCTCAAAACCTTATCTACTGCGGAAACCAACGCGGACCCGTGAGATTAGAACATTTTGTGCAGTTTCGCCCTCCAGATCAGCTGTCAGTGGAGCACTACGTGCCAAACCAGCTCTGGCAAGAGGACGGCGTCTCATGTAGCGTCTGCTCGCATGAGGAAACACATTCAGCGCACTGAACCACTAACTACTCCCATCACGGCAGGAGGCTTCACATCTTTTGTCAGCTTCTGATCTCGCTGAACCCTCAGCGACCCAGCCTCCCTCTGCCCGGCAGCGCAGCGGAGCCGAGAGGAGAGCGGGACAGTCAGGAATGTGCAGTCATCCAGTCTCGCTGTGTCATACCAACATATCGCAGTTTACACTCAAGAGAGCGATTGTTGGCGGAATTAGGGGCCCAGGCGAGACGCGCGCGCTGGCAGCGGCGAACAGAACGAACATTTGTGTTCACTATATGGAGGGGACGGGCTGCGACATTTTTTTTTTCTTAAAGCCTATTTCCCAAATACCTGAGTGTGTTTGCATGGCTATAATCACCAGGCTCATATTGAGAGGCCGTGTGGGGACTTTACAGTGTGACAGTCCCCGTCAAGGGAATGCATGGGAGCAGGAACAGTAATAATCACGATGATGATGCTGATGATGATGATCTGCTGTAAGCAGATCGGATGTGAAAATGTGAGAAAAGAGATGCAAACAACACTTGTAGGATATAGGTGAGATATCCATGGCTGTGTCCAGAATCACTCACTGAGCTACGAGCTAATATAAGGTGCTGTCCAAATGCATTGTGAGCATTAAAGTACTGTATATATATGGATTAGTACAAGCAATACGCAACATATACCGTCACGCAGTTGGGCAGAAAAATCCTAGCTAGCTAGTTCTTTTGTTTTTGCCATCGTCAATTGGGACGAAACCAATTTATAAACTGTGGTGCAAAAATAGAAATAATACTGTAAAATACTGTTTTGGGATAGAGGAACAGTGGAAGAAAACATTAGAAAAGGGCATTCAATTACAACTAAATATAGTAAGAGAGTGGAAAATAAACTGAAATATCATAAGAGATAAAGTACAATGAGTACAAGTTACTAAATAGTGGCAGAGCTACACATGTATTTTGTTTAATAAACGTGTCCTCAAGTGTGCAGCTCTGATTTAGCCTTGAAATCAAAGTTAGGAGAGACTTTGTTTTTATTTATGTGGTGAAAAAAATGCTGGATGGATTTATAATGCATTTATAAAAATGCGCAAATGTATTTATTTTGGAAAAACAGCATTGATTTTGTCTTTTATGAAACAGAAATGATGTAATTAACAGCACAGCAAGTGGAATAGGCTCTAAAAGAGTTATTTAGTGTTCATTTAGTGTTCATTTTGCCAATTAGCTCGTGGCTCATGTGGAACTCAGCAGATAGTGAGTAGAAAGTAGTGAATGAGCGGTTGATTTAGGACACGGCGCATGTTTTAATGTGCCTCTGAAAACTTCTGAAAGTCTCTGTGCCACTTTGATCAGACATGGATCTTCATCAGCCTGATTCCTCAGACCGCGCCTGATCAAAGAGCTGCAGTAAAGTGGAGTTATCTCCGAGCGGCTCGGAGGGAGGAGCTGTACGTTTCAGCCCGGCGCCGTGCATCCTGAACTGGCAGAATCAAAGCTTTCATCCCCCCCAGTCACCCACCGAGATGACGTCTCGATAGCTGCGGATTCTGCTGACTGCGCTGGGGCTGGAGGCAGAGACAGGCTGCACTCCCCCCGCCTCTTCCTCCTCCTCCTCCTCCTCCTCCTCGCACTCGTCCTCCTCCTCGGTGGCCTCGTAGCCCTCGTCGGGACACGGGTCGCTCTCCGTGTCCTGCGTGTTGGTCATCATGTCGATGAGGCGCTCCAGCGGCGGGCTCAGCTCCCGCTCCTCGTTCTCTTTCAGGCCATAGTCCAGAGCTTTGTAGATCATGACGCCCAGCGAGTCAATAATCTGCGGAGACAATGGACAAATTGGATCAGAAAATCACTGGTTAGGCTTCGGTTGCAAACTGGAATAGTTCCCTCAATTGGGTTTCTACAGAAAACTATCAAATGTCATCAACAATACAAGGAATGATTTGTAAATCAGACATGAAAGATCTGAATTACTCCAAACATGGAGATTGCTAAATGTCATACGTGTAACAAACAACCGCTCCTTAATACCAGCGATGGGCGCTTTCAACGTAAACTGCTCTTCAGCCGCATAATTGGGTAATGAATCTGCTCCAGCCTGAGGGATCCAAGTAGTTTCTCTCATCCTTTGACATTTTGTTGGCGTGCCATTTCGCGTGCCAAGAGTCTGTTCTCTCCATTTCTTATTCATCTCCCCCAGCTGCTCCGTAATTAACGCACACACCGGCGCATCCACTTGGACGGGAGCCGGCCCGGTGACGCCCATCGCTCAGACAAACAAACGTATCCACAACAACTTTCAATCACCTGAGCAGACGAGAGGAAGACGGTTCGTGTCCTCAGCCCAGATGTGAATCGAGGCCACAGTGTTCCTCCAAACAGCATGATTATTACCGTAATCTGGGGATGATTTCATTTCATCACTGCTTCCCCTCATTAATAAGTAGAGTATGACCTTTTTTGCTCCAACTCATCTTTATGTCTCAAACTCTCAAGAGGCTATGACAGGACACGTTGTTCGTGCCGCGTCCTCTCCGGACCAATCCGCCCACTGCTCTCAGGCCAACGCGCGTTTGGAGGGAAGTTCAGCTAAGTTCTCCGCAGGATAGTAAACCCGACCTGGCATTTGGGAATGGTCATATTTTTAAGACCGGATGGAGGAAGTGATTTCAGTCACAATTGGGTCAGGAACGGCTCAAATTACGTACAGAAAAACAGATTGTTTTCCAAGAGTAACCAAGAATTGTTTTCCAGTGGGGGAAGATCAGTACGACCCGAGGAGAGCCAGTTACTGGGTTTTAGGACCAGTTAAATATTTTAACTAAATTTCAACTTTTCCATGTCAACATCATCTCTCAGTTCATCAATCATTTGTGAGGTTTCATCTGCGTACCTGAACGTTTATGTATGTGATTGCCAGGGCTTTTAAGATTTTTACATATGTATTTGATACATATTATCTTACATTTCTTCCAATATGGGCCAGAATGTTTGTCTATATTGAAGTGTACAGTATCTATGTACTTGTATTTGTATGTATACACATCACTTTGGTGATATATCGTATTTTTATTTTACATTAACTTCTTAGTTTTCTAACTTTTCAATATCGTTATTTACTTATTTATATCACTTAATTATTGCTTTTTCCTACAGGGTTGACTCTGCTTATATTAAATAAATGGACAATCAACCTCTTTTGTTATTATCATACAAAAAGAACATAAATATTATTGTGAACAACAAAATACAAAAAACATACAAAACAAAACTACGGCTCCATTTTGTTCTCAAGAGCTCCTGATCGTTTGCTATAATATGAGACCTGAGAGTCGTGTCTGTGCTGCTGTCGGTGCCAGGTTTGCACAGGACTCATGTGCTGGACATACTTCATCGAAACTATTTGTTTGCGCCACGGTTCTCGTGTTTGCAATGTGGAACAGGTTCTGGTGTTTTCACAGGGCTCAGAAGAGCATGACCATGACCGGCTGTCCATTGGTATGCAAAACACGGAGGATGGGAATTTTTATATGAAATGATGGACTGATCCGTTTTACTAAATGACTATTCACCCCAATACCGGCTCCAGCAGCCTTTTAATGATACACAATTACAATACATGTAGATCAGTCCGCCTTATTGTTGTCAATAACAGCTTCACTGCCACACCTTCATAATAGCATGGCACCAGTGCGGTAACACCTCAGAGCTATTTTAAAGTGGCTTTTGTTGAGGTGCTGTAATAGCACACTGTGACTCATCGCTGCGCTGTGTTTTCTTATGCAGAACGGATAGAAGACGCTCTGTTGAAGAAGGGCGGCGTCCGCGTTTCGCAAAGAGGGCGACAGAGGTGAAGCAGGCGCTGAGGGGCACGGCTGACTGCCATGCCAGGGCACAGCATCTGATTGTCTCTGCCCGGGAGCGCAGAGTCATGGAGGTAAGGGGGAGTGTTGAACGAGCATGTCTGGACACCGAAACCCGAGGACGATTAAGTCCAGGGGGCGGGGGGGAAGAAATCATTACAGACATCACGCAACACCCTCATAACTGGCGTGTGAAAACATGTTTCTGGGTGAGTGAAGACAGCCTTGTTTTCAGCTCTGTGCCTATTTGTTTTATAATCCAAAAGGGTTTTCAACCATAAACAAACGTTTTGTGAAATCACTAGGTCATTCTAGGCGAAATGGGCGCAGCAACCAGGTCCTCAAAAAGTCCAAAAACATGAATGATTTTTCGCAAAATGGAAAAATAACAGTTACTTGTTTCCATTAAAAGGGCGGTTTGCCACTGAGATGTAATTTGAGTGACGTCTAGTCTCACGATATCCGAAGTTGTGCGTTCAAAACACTGAGTTCAGAACACGAGTTCCCATGGTTTTATCAGATTTTTCATTTATTATGATTAGAAAAAGTTCAGCTCCTCCTCTGTTCACATATATATCATACTATCTTATTTGAAGTGGATGTGGTCATGTGGCACCCAACGTCATGTCTGCTCACGTGTACATGCAAAAAAAAAAAAAAAGCGTTTCCAATACACTTTTCCGACACATTCCTATATCAGCACATCTGAAATAACACCTCATAAGAGGAAAATGATGACGAGGGGTCTTTAGAAATGTATACGTTTCCATTAGCAGAATTATTTTCCTCATTTCTAGAAGTAAGGGAAATGGCACATACTGTTCTGTCAGGGTACAAAAGCAGATAAGATAACACATAGATGGAACTGTGTTAGCTTTGTGGTTATGCTTTTCTTAATCTGGTCGGTTTATTAATCCAAACATTGCATCAAATTTCCAAACTGTCAGGTTCAATTCCTCAATTCCAGCCTCTATTTTGAGTTTCCCCAGCTCTAACCTATTGATCTTATTCTTTCCAGGACAGAGATCAGAGCTGACATGATGTTGTATGTTCTGTTGTATGATTTATCAACCATTTCTGTGTACAGATGATAATCCTGTTCAGGGTTTAAAATGCTCTATTCCTTAGTGTCTCATTATGTAACCTTATAATCCATGTGTAGGACAACATGCACTGCAACGGGGGGGGGGGGGTGTAAATACTGGAGTGACTGACAGCACAAAGGTTCTCATTCATGGGCCGCATGAAGAGACGTAGACGTCGAGATCATATAGTGAAGTAACGTCAATAATGAGGTGTGGAGAATCCTCATGCATCCGTGGATGATTGAACGGGCTGCATTAGACTGGATGTACGGGTGAGAGACACTTGATATAATGGAAAGACATGAGTCAAGCTGTTTAAATTCAATTCTCCAAGCAACACAACTGGTCAACACACACTAATTCATTAAAGCACTCCGTGATGATCGGGTTTAGGTTTACGCTGTGTGCAGAATGATGACTTGGGCTCAATTTGGCAAATAAGTCGAGACTAAATGGCTGGAGAAATCGAACATGAGAGGCCCGAACAGGATAGGGAAGCAGAGAAACGCGGCTTGGTTCTTTAACGCCACATCACTGTCTTGTTTGAAGCCTCTGGGGAGAGAGAACGGAGGGAATGAGGAATGAGGAGGAACAAGTATGCAGATTAATGGTTGGGATGGGGGCCAAGATAAATCCTCTGCTGGGTTCCAGGATCGGGCAGACAAGGCTTGTTCGCAGGCAGCTAATTTCAAACCGGGCTGGTCTCAGGATAGGTGGCCGGATGCCACGGTGGATGACACACACACACATATGTTCCCCATCGCTGCTACACCGCAGGTAACACAGGAAGCCGCCTACAGTTGTCTTCAAGAAATGTGGTGCAATGAGTCATATGGGTGTAAAAAAACATTATATATAAAAATAATGCAGTCATCGGCTTAAAATCGGCTTTTAGAATCAGCACCACTGAGTCAGGACTTCCTTCTTACACAACGGACAGGATCATGGTGTGACCGCTCCATTCAGAATACACGTCGTCCACGCTCTGGGGCAACTTTTCTCATGCTCCACAAACAAATAGTAATACCGGGCTCTTACGTGACATCATGAGCCGCGATAAGAAGCGCTTCGGGCTTACGTCTTCCCACCGAACAATGAGCCATTTTACAGGACGGGCCTCTCCGGCGAGGAGCAGAGGCAGCATCTTGAGAATCAGTGACGAATACCAAGTGAATTTTTTACTCAGGATAACCTCAGTCTCCTGAAGACACGGTGTTGTCCACATGACCAGCAGAGCGAGAACCCAGTAGGAATGATGCACAAAAATACGCATCATTAAATGAAAGTGTAGCTAGAAAAAGGCCACAAGTGGTCCGCCCCCCCGCCTGTTTTTTCCTCCTGTGTAAAAGCTTTGGCCGCCTTCACAAAATTAAGAGTAGTTTTTCCACTTAACCAGTTAAAACGAGTCAAGCGCCTCACTTAGCAAACACTGGCCTTTTGACAAGCAAAGAGGAAAAAAAAATTAAGAGGGACACATAATTAAAAACATCTGCTTGCTCTCCTTTGGGGCCAAACATCACAAACAGGCAAGCAAGTAAGGATTGGTGACTAAAAAGTACAGAATGTCTCTGATGCGGAAAGCCGAGCAGCCTTTGGCCCCGAGGCCGAGACGTCTTCACCAGAGTGCGATGCCTGTGGTTAGATGAAGGTTAGATAAATACAAGACGTCTGCTCGTACCTTTCCCTTCCTTTCCCATCATGTCTTACCAAGCACTACCTCAGTTTCCCATGATATCAACTCCTAATCATACACTGTAAAATCGAAAACTTAAAGTTGATCTCATGATTTTTGAGTAAACTGAATGACAAATTCTTAAGTGGCGATGTAAACTAAATCAAGACAGCTGCTTCAGCTAATTTAATTACTGGTAGGTTTGTTGCTTGCTGCAACACTTTGGCATCTCTATCCACATTTCTCATGGACAACCAGTGTTTCCAATAGTTAACTGGCCTCTCAGTAAATAAATGAAACGCTTGTTTATTGTCTATATTTTGGAACAGTCACAGCTTTGCTTCAACGCCAAAACAAATTAGTCGACACAATAGGCCTCACATGACATTTTTAGGCTTCTTATGCTTTTCATTTTTGACAGGGTCTCGGAGGGACACATAATCTAAATAGATCAAGACCATATTATCGCGGCCAAGAAGTGGCCGCGATAATATTTCCAGCCGCGTCATGATCGGGACGGCATCAGGGGGTCAACCAGTTTGCACGAGTGGATTGTGCGTAAAATGATGAGATTATCTAAGAAAAATTGTGAAAGTCTAGCTCGTCCGGCCGGGCTGGCACGGTTGATTAGAGATTAGCACTGTCGCATCAAAGCAAGAAGGTCCCGGGTTCAAACCATGGCCGGTCCAAGGGCGCTTTCTTTCCCCTTGTCGTTTAGGCAACTTTAGACTCTAAAAGGCCCCTGGGTGTGAGTGTGAGCGTGAATGCTGTATGTGTATGTTTGTGTGTGTGTGTGTGTGTGTGTGTGTGTGTGTGTGTGTGTGTGTGTGTGTGTGTGTGTGTGTGTGTGTGTGTGTGTGTGTGTGTGTGTGCCCACTGTGATGGACTAGCGACTTGTCCAGGGTGTGCTCCCTGCCTTCACCCTATGTGTGCTGGACCCTCACAAGACTGTACATAGCGAGCAAGATAATGAGAGGATGGATTTGTCTTGCCTCATTTTCAGTTACACATTATCAAAAAAATACCCCCCCCCCCCCCCACACACACACACACACACAACGTCTCTCTTGCTCTGTCCAGCTTAAAAAGCCTGTGCGGTGCGTGGCCTGAGATTACTTTGCAGCATCACACTCTTGCTGCCTTTGCAGCCGCAGCTCAAGGCATCGGCGTGGCCATCCGAGGTCACAGAGCAGTCACCACTCAGCAGCCATCATCCTCTGCTGCAGGAGTGGAGCAAAGCCATCAAAACATAGACGGTTACGTAACCTGGAGCTAGAGGAGCGGATGCTCTGCCTCCTCCTGCAGCCTTGTCGGCACTGTATGCTCCTCTCCTATGTATCTGCTGGTCAGAAACTGTCCGGTCTGCGTTTTATCTGTGAAGCCGTCCGGAAAATTGCTGAAGACAAGTGGAAATGTCCCTGCGGATCAAAAGGCCCTAAATGACATTTACGTGTCCCCGCGTCAAGCCGACGAGGTGACAGACGTAGAAAAAATGAAAAGCTTGTACGGCAGCAGATGGATGCCACTGTAGCGGGCCAAAACAAACCGACAGAGCGTAGCACCTCCAGCTGAGTGTGGCCTACGACGCCGACATGCTGTCCCCGCAGAGGCTCTGGAGAAGGAGAGCCTGCTACCCCGGTAGTAGGGGGGAAAAAAAGAGCGAGCATCCTTTTACACAGACCCCATTTGTCTTACTTGACACTGGAGCGGAGGCTGGAAAATATCTGACAACAGATCTGATAACATAAACTTGACTGACCGGGAGGGAAACTTAATTCATCTCGCAAGCCAAACTGGACCCAGAAAATAAATAAAAACCGAAAATAGATTTCGTTCTGCATTGGATATAAATAGAGTCCTCCCCGGAGTCAAACCGCTCGATAAATTGTATTCCTGCGGTTTGGTGCTGGATGTGAATATCCCTGCATCGGCAGAAATGTAATCCTGGGGTTGGGGGGCGCTCTGTAATGGGAACCGCATGGGAGCCTTTAAGTGAAGCTGCTGCTGCTGCCACAGAAGTCAATGGATTGATCAGGATAAAAGCTGGATGCAACAATGAGGTCACTGGTACATTTCAGGCATGCAGGGATCAAACTGACTGAGTCTATCACTTCAGGGTGTCAGGGCTAGAAAAGCAACACACAACTGACCTAAAAAGAAAAAAAAAGATTCACACGTGCTTGTTATCCAATACACAGCTCTGCTCAGAAACCCGTTTCCAGAAAAGTCAGATGCTCTGTGAAACGTAGGAAACAGAATGTGACAGACCTGCTAAGCCTTCGTGAAACGCTACTTCACGTCTACTCTACGACTACAACCGCACCACAACAGCATGGCAAACTCCTTCCTTTGGCCTCGGGAACGCTGCACATCTCTTCCACGGATGACACCCTGGTTCACATCTTCATTAAATCCAGACCGGACGAAAGCAGAAGTCTTCACGGCTCATCTACAAATGGCCTCAATAAACTCCAACATATCTAGAACAAGCCCGCATCACGCCCCCTTCTCCTCACACACCCAGCCCTCCATAATCAGCCCCCCCGACCTGCCTCCCCTACCCTTGCTTATCTTTTCCAGACAATTGTCTTTAAGTTGATGTTTTCATTGCTTTTCTTATGCCTTGATGTGCTTTACTGTTACTGTGCTTTATGCTTTAAGGCATTTACAGTATGAATAATGAATGAAAATGAATAGCCATCATTGTTTATTTTAGATGCGATGCCAGTGACAAGTGATAGACGGGCTCAACAGGGGAATGGTGCACCAGAGGGGATCGGCCTCCTGTCGACAGGTGCACCGACAACAGGTGGAGGGTCTCGGGTATGAGAGGAGAGGAGTCGCTCACTAGTGAGAATGTGGTTCAACACGTGATTGTTGCATGAACTCGGGAACACTGCGTTCAATTTCTGAACCACGGTTGTCATTCAACCTGATAAACTACCTTTCATAAGTTCTGCATCCGTCACTGCAAAACAAGAAGGTTAAAAAAAAAAAAAAACTCTCGCCTCGTCTCCTTCCTATGAGCCATGTGATGTCAGCGCCGACGAGAGTGAGACGGCCTTTGTGGAGACGGAGCTCATTGCCTGCAGTGAATGGTGAGTGCAGGGGTGGGGGTGGGGGGGTGCAGCTCTACACACAGAGGAAGCCTCACATGCAGACACATGCAGCCCCTGTTCGTCCAGCTGCAGCGTGGAAGCCTGTACTGTACACGGTTCACATGCGAAAACACGCCGAGGCGGCCCAGCACATGTGGCCTGCGACCACAACTAACTCACTGACGACCAAAACGCTTCATGCCGGGTTCTTCAGTCTCCCGATCCGGGGGCCTGCAGCTTGGGCACAATGCCGCCAAACTTGGCCCAAAGTGCAGCCGCAGTGACTTACACAGACCCGCCCGTAATAGGATACTACACGTAATCTCACCTTAATCTTCAACAAAGTGGGTTAAGCCCGTCCTGGAGGTTTTAAACACAAGGTGCACGTTCGCCCCATGCAAAAATGTTTTCCAGTAAAAGACATATTCAATAACAGGCACGCAGATGGAGACGCAGCGAGGGACTCGTGACCGGCCTTAAAGTTTTAAAGTAACGAATCTTTATCTCGTTAGGGCATCACTGACGATCTTCCCAACACAGCTGCTATGGTTTCCAGGCAGGGAAAGTGGGTCAAGGCGACAGCAGCTGGTGATTACCTCCAAAAGACTCGAGTGTGCGGAGGGCGATGTGGCTACCGTGAGAGCGCTCCTTGCTGATTGGCCTGTTGGCTGACACACTTTGCACAAGGAACTTGAGAAACAAAACCAAAACATGAGGGGCACGGGACCGGGGCCAGGGCGTGAGAGCTGTGTGTTGTCAACTATGAGGGCAACGCCGTGTACGTGTGAAATCGCTGTTCGCACTAAATCAAATGACCTCCAAATTCATCTGGGGATAATTCGCTCAGGGAGAAGCGACGGGTCGAAGCTTTTTATTTCGGGTGTCGCAAAACATGAAATTGCATTAGGCGCGGCAAAAATACGCAAATCAACAAACCAAACAGGGCGGACGAAAGGAGGCGATAATCTACAGCGACGCACGCGGGCCTCTGCTTGGGACGGTTCTCACTGAGACGACTCCATGTGAAGTACCGACAAATTCATCTTTCATTTAACATGCTCGAACAGCACATTCAGCACTGACGACTGCTAGGGTACCTGGATACTATGGATTGTTTTTACTCTTGGATATTTTTGCTGCCTCGTTGCAAGATGTGAAATAAGACCAAGACAGGTGTGAGCCCGTATTAAGATCTGACAAAGGGAGCCAAAGTCAGAAAAGGTGTACATATTTCATTATGCATTAAAGTGCTATATCACTTTTACAGTACACTAAAAGTCCCTGTAGAAAGTTTTTTTTTCTAACATATGTTGCTGTAGAGCCTCCCTCTGGGAACCTCCAAATAGGATCAATACAGCTTGTACTTATCCATCTATGCATCGGTACTGGTGGAAAGTACAGCTGACATTAATGTTGCAGTTAGAAATGGGTTTGGAAAGACAAGCCTCAGACTCCACCTTGGAGGCCACACAAACAACAGGCGATTACATCTGCGCTCAAGCTGTCAGTCAATGAGACTAAAAGATTACAAAAAAAGAACATTTTTTCTTAATTTTCAGCCCCTCATAACGCATAAGTGGCTTGCACCGTCACCTCGGAGTGAGAAGATGCTGGGCTTGTCCAAAACCATGCTCAGATGGACTGGAAACTCTAAATCACGCCGAGGTGTGTATGTGAAGGTTAAAGGTGTGTGTGCACGCATGCCAATGTGTGCGTGTGCGTGTGCCCTGAGACTGGTGACCTGTCCAGGGCGTATCCATTGTGTTTAGGCCCAGCCACGCGGTCACCTCGGCACAGCGTTCGTGAAACCCTTGTTGCAGCAAAACAAAGCGAGCAACACCCTGTTTATTCATCACAAACTGCCACAAACAACAGGCTTAGGCTGGGACTTTAGGCCCAGTCCGCGGCTCGACCGTGAGATTCCGCCCAGGTTCTCAGCGTCAGCTGAGGCGGAGGAATTCAGTCTGCAACTACGCCACACGCGCACACACACACACACATACACACACACACACACGTGTGCATGCCTGTGATCACATGAACTACGAGACAAACATGGAGGACGATGAGAGCGCTGCGAGTTGACAGAAGACTCTCTGTGTAATTAGTCTGTGTGCGGATAATGAGGCTCCTCTCCTCCCAGTATTATACAACGCACCGCACAAACATGGGAAAACATGGCCGCACATGGCCGAGGTGGCCAGCGAAGAACGAAGTGAGATAAAAGCAACGCATTTATGCACAGAAAGGAGCAGGGGAACAAAGATGTGCTCTCTTTTAAGTCGGACAATAACCGCAGAATGAAGTAGAGCACGCCACTTGCACTTCACCCAGTGGCAGGTCGGGGCTCAGCCACTGTTATCGCACATGTTATACAATGTGTACGTCTAGATCCCGGGCTTAAGGACGCAGCTTGGACTTTGTAGAGGAGTTTGACGATGGCGAGTACCTAAACCTGAAACGGAACAGAGAAACAAACCGCTGCTAGACGTGGCTAGAAGATGTCTGGAGAAAAATGAAAAAACGCAGTGGATTTCAGCGGCTGCAGGGTGTGCATCCCCCAGGAAGCCAATCACCGCCGCCTGTTTTGGGCTTATCCAAAAGTAAACACCTTCTGCTGTAAGATTTATTCAGAACTAGTGACAACAATTGGGACAGACGCTGGATTTAACTGGGATGAACTCTTTCTGGTGCTCGGCACGCTCAACGACTAGACAAGCAAATAACTCACTTGAAGGTCTATTTAAAGTGTAGTTGCTAGAAGAACAATCAAATTTGCAGTCAGAGCTTACACCAGACATCCCATCTTTAGAGATAATTTGACAGTATTTGTGCCTTCAGCAATCCAAATTTGTAGACTAAGCATACATCTACTTCCTTCTGTTAAAGCTTTCATTTATGTGTGTCTTTAAATTTTTCTTTTATTTGCTCTAACTGGAGTAAAAACAAGCAATAGGATATCACTCAACCATCTACAAAACACTTTTCCTGTCACCTTCAGGTGCACAGATATATCCACGGCCTGTTTTCATATTTTATAAGGAACAAATGTAAGAAAGTGGGGGACATCTTTCACAAATACAACCTCTCACTGTGCTGTGCAGTCCAAGCTCCTGGAGAGAAAAACGGGAACAGCCACAAGCAGCTCCAACCTTTCCACAGCACGGCTGCACATCACTTAATGTCAATTTAAATGTCTTTTTGATCCGGTGATTTTGTTTCTCGAGCCCGGGGCCAACACTAATCCAACACAGCGGATGCTCCGAGGTGTAATGCCTCACTGAACATCATCAGTAGTAGCGGACAGGCTGCAAAAAAACCAATTCTGGTTCTGAAACCACAACTGAGAAAATGTGAAAAATCAAAATGCAGGAAAATGATACACTCTGTTTTGAGGGTTTCAGAAGTGCTGGACCTTGGAGTGACTAAGGAGACTACGATGCGAGACTCACCTCTAATGACGTGGGCGCTGATCCGTATTTATCTGCAAAGAAAAGACAGAGAGACAGAGAGTTATGACACGCACACACCGCGGCCCTTTAATTGTGGCTATTTGTAAGTCCGAGAGGCAAAACACTCCTCTGAATTATTGACGAACGTGTGCTGGACATCATGAGGACGGGCTGGAAAACAAACACCTCGCGGAGTTTTATGCGGGATAAAACATTAAATTTCACACGTTACAGACGGAAGACGTCATGTAATGAGGACAGCGTGATGGCCCGACACGGCAAAAACAGGACTGTAAAAAGCGGCGAATGAATAAATGATAGAGTTTCTCTACAGTCGGTGCCTGAGGCGAATTACGCTGTCGAGAAGCTGCCACTGGGGGCGAGTTACAGTAATGCGACTATTCATCATACTTGAGAGGACGACTAACCATTACAGCTTGCGCTACAGTGGGAGCCCGGATCAGGTGCATGGCACAGTGTCAATGAAGAGTGTAGCATGTATCGTGAAAATACAATTTTAAACTAGAAGCCATTCAAGGGGCTAGGGACAAATCTACTACAACCTCAATACTGAAAACCTTAAACTGCAAACTATCTGTGAGATTTATGATGTGGTTGAGGCGCTTTTCTTCCATTCTCATGCTGGTTTTCCACCATATCTACACTTTTTTTCCCCCTGTGTAACATGTAATTGTCACATTCACGTGTCACATCATTTTCTGAACAATACGAGAGATCCCATGGGACGTCAGTGGTTGGGAAACCCAAACCCGACCTTTATCTTACTTTGTTAAGCGTTGGCAATCTTATCTATCCACCTCACGCTGGTTTGCCAACACACCTGCCCCTCTAGGCTTTCTTCATGTAGAAGTTCAAAAGTACACAGAGTGAGCCCCTGTCGACGCTGAATTATTTGAACTGGCCAATCGCTGCAACGCTGCATTTATTACACAGCTCGCTCTGATTTGCAGATAAACCCTCGCAAGCACTGACTGGAAGACGTGCCAGTCTGAAGAGTAACGTCAGGGGTGAAAGTACGCAACAGACGCAGAGTCCAGAGCTCGATATCAGGTCGCTGCGTGCGAAGACTTTTTTCAGACGTCCCCCTTTCTAAAGGTTTGCATGGAGGAAGAGAGCTTTCGAGCTGGAAAATGCTCGTTTCGCAGCGTAGCGCCATTCTGTGCAGGTCACTATGAATTACAGCGAACAGACGTGAGGAAAAAATAAACAGCCATCCACCAGTGCTCATCTGAGAAACACTGGGCCCTCTGTTCGTCCCAGCCAAGGAGCGCCAGCTTCGCCAGGGCCCTCTGCTCTCTCTCTCCCTCTCTCTCTCTCTCCTAAGGGAAAGTAAAGCCACAGAGGGCACATTTGGAGCAGGGGTGCAGTAGTGCCCAGACGATCCTACTCTCAGAAAGCAATGCTATTCCATCCATTATCTTACCCACACTGTACCTTTATCCTATCGCAAGAATCTACCGGAGCCTTACCCAAGCTAACATGGTGTGAATACACCCCGGACAGGTCGTCAGTCCACTGCAGGACACGCACGCTTCTCACTCTCGTACTAATTGAGTCTCCAATCAACCTAAACATGCATGTTTTTGGACTGTGGGAGGATCCCAGAGCGCTTGGAGAAAACCCACACTGACACAAGGGGGAAAGTATGCCCAGTGAGATCTAATCAATAAAAGGTGAGGAGGTGTCACATCCAAATTTCCACCCGTTTAGTGACGCATTAACCAGATCGACGGCGTGAATGAGATTTCAGTTGAAGTGCTGCATGCACCAAATTCCTGTGTACTGTACGCTGTGAATCATCGGAAATCTTGGGGTAAACAAGTGTCTCATCTTGGCGGTTTTCCTCTAGGCAATGCAGACTGAATATATCTCCTCCTTCACTTTCTACCCACAAGAGCAACGTGCATGCATTCACTTCGAGCTGGATTGGATCATCAGCCTGACTCTGTTTGCTATGCATCATCGAAAATGTTGCATGCCGTATGTTGTCCGGCTGCAGCATACGAGAGTAGACAACATCATGTCTCCTTGTCACGGACTTGTATGCAGTCAGGTTGTGTAAGCACTGATTTTCTGCTACGGGGGGGAGAGAAGGGGGGGGGGGGGGAGTAGCCTCTCAAACTGGCCGAAAGCTTAATAGGTCTCACGTCTCTCTCATCGCCAGGCCTAATAAGAATCAGGACAGTTGTCCCAAAATACCCCAGCAGCTACCACAGCCAGAGGAGCAGGCAAAAGGACTCTCCCCCATAATCTTCCCGACTCATCTGCAGACTACAGTCTGTGCGCGTCTAATCGTCACGTTTCTTCCACTTCTTCCAGGGCCAAAGATTCCCAGCAGAAAGCAGCCGAGGCTGAATGCGTTTATACCAGGCGTGTCATTTACACACACACACAGTGAGACGGCGTTGGAAAACTGGTTGGTTACATATTGCTGGAGATGAAGGCGAGCTGGACACAGAGAGGCTGTGGGGGTGGGGTGTAAACACGGAAGGGGGAAATGAAAAGAGAGGCGGTAAATAAGTTCCCAAGAGAGATGGAGCATATAACCTCGGAGCCTTATGGCTGTGTCTACCGCCACACCTACCCCCTCCCCACACCCGAACCCTCTCACATATTAATGGAATGCAGTTAAAGGCGCTGCGAGGCCCCGAGACGCTCTCCGTGTTACTGAACCAAGCTCTGCTGAAAGTCCCTGCGAGCAAACGGAGAAATCTGATCTATAAATACTTCACAGGGCTGCATTTGCAGGTCTAAGTACTGTATGCGAAGCCCTATTGGGTTTACAGCGTTGACATGCAATCAAAGGAATATCTCACACCTAAGTAAACACTTAAGGTCTCCCCTGATGTTTGAATGTTCTTTCCAGTAGTTGATTGCCTTCAATTTGAAGCTAGTGTAAATGAGTGTAAATACATTAACGTGTGTGACTTGCATGTTCTCCTGGTGCATGCGTGGGTTTTCTGAGTACTCCGGTTTCCTCCCACAGTCCAAAAACATGCATGTTTAAGTCTATTGGATACACTAAATTGGTGCGAGTGTGGGAGTTAATGGAGTGTGTGCGCTCTGTAATGGAGTGGAGACCTGTTAAGGATGTATTCCCCGGCTTCACCCTGTGTGCTCTGGAGACTCAGCAGACCCCCATAACACCAGTATGGTACAGGGCGGGTGAGATGATAGATGGATGGATGTAAATCAGCTGCTTGTACTTGTCCATTAGGTCAGATAGGAGGGACTTCTTGGGCAAAAATAATTTTGATGTTTCAGAGATCCGACAATTCAAACTACAGTAGAAATCACATGCAACAAAAGGGCAGCTTCTGCTTACATTTTGTCATATTCCCTTAAAATGTGACTAAAAAAAACACCTGGCACTAAAATGTAAAAATATTAATAATTGTTGCAAGTAATATTATCTAATGCTGTACACTGACTTGATGTCCCATCTCTTTTTTTCATAGTTGTATATGATACCGATAACCTGTGTTTTTCTTCTATTTTAGTTAATCTACCCCTCATACTTTGGTTTATACACATAGTGTCTTCCAGGTTTTGTTGAATACCTGTTTTTGATCTCCATTTTCTATGCAAAGGGCTGCAAACATGCAGATTTAGCCGCAGTTTATCCTATCCTGATGTTCCCTATCAAAAGCTAATTAATTAAGCTATTAATCCATTCAGCTCTGGGCCATGGCAGATCACAGCTCAGCGCATCTAGCACATGCTATGTATTGCACACATGCACCTCTCTGGTCATGCTAACCAGGATTTAACCCGACTCTCCGGTGGCATGCAGCCCACACCATGCACCTGCTCTGACCTGCAGCCGCAGCAGGCCATTTGCGCCTTTAATTAAATGTCACAACACAAATAAAAAGGGGGCTGTTAGCAGCAATATGACTCATTTCGAGGCTGGCTTTTTGCCACTTATTATTCCCCCCTCTCTCCGGCCATACAGCTCAGCTCTGGACCTGAGCCACGGGGCTGCTCAGCTTGCACCCATCACATGGTTTCATTGTTTACCATCAGTCTGATGCAGAGGCTTCACTCCCGATCCTGCTCGCACACCGATGAAACGACAATATCAGCCATGTCTAGTATGCAAACGCTAGATTACTGTGTGGAGTGAGACAGAACAAACCCAGTTTGTCTTTCTGCCTTAATAATTCATAATAGAGCCTTCTCTGGCCTTTGATCCCCCTGCAGCTATGCTATGCGGTGGTGTTTGATGAATAACCGCATCGGGCCTCTGTAAACAAATTCACCACATGGCTGGAAGCGAGCAGCCACAACAATATGGCCTCTCTGTGTTTTAATGAAAAGGATGCTCCACTGGTTTTGGAGAGGATGGGGGGGAAACGCTTCGTTTTGCTCGGCAGCCTGTTGAGATGGAGAAGCTAGTCGCATCCAGGGAAATCCAAACAGCTGGAGCTGGGAATGGAGGCGGTCGTGGGGGTGGGGGTGGTGGTGGTTTACCTGTGCTGCCTTCAAAGTGCAGTTTGACCGTCCCGTCTCTCCAGATAATCACATCCCCGGGTCCCTCAATCTTCCTCGGATAGCTTCCAGCGGAGGCACCACCGGCAGATTTGGAGCTTTTCCTGCGGTGTTTCTGTGCCAGAGTCCTGCAGCACTGGTAGCACACAGCCCATGCCTGCTCCTCATTGATGGGCTGACTGTACAGTCTGAGGATTTCTTCCAGAGAAACGTCAACGGCTCCGTCGTTCACGTCCATGTTCACGTCCCCGGCGAAGTCCCGGAGAATGGTCGGCGAAGTCATTAACATCCCGTCGTCAGTCCCCGGTCGTTTAGCCATCCTCACCTCATCATAATCCACGGCACGGAGAAAAGGAAGGGGATGGTCAGTTCAAAAGATGCCAGCCCCCGCACACGGGCAGGGAGACCGATCACTCCTCTCTGCTCCCTCTACCTCCAGTGAATGAGGACGGTGCAGCGTCCACAGCCCGGCTGCTGCCTGCGGCCTCCGTCTGGTCCTAGCGCCCGACAGATTACACCGCCTCAAAACCAGCACACGGAAGTGGTCATCGTATATCATGCGGAAGTTACACCTGCAGGTGTGTCGGAGGTTCGCGTAAAAAATCCAAATTACGGGAGCACCTTCTATTCTTGTTTTCCTTCCGGCTTTGTTTATTCTATTCATAATTATTTTATTTTCTTATTTAAAAAATATTTGTTTTTTGTTTTTTTTTAAGCTTTCAAAATTTATGTTCAACTAGCCCCTTGGAGATAAATGTACGAATGACCAATGAGTTGTAGTGCGTCGGGAGTCGTAAGTCACGACTTGTGACTTTGTAGCGTACCAGGCAAGTTACACTAACAACTGTAAACAAACATGGCAACAGTACTCTCCCATATGTTGCTGCAAGGGTCATATGTGGCTGCATATTTTTATTCCAACCAAGCAGCAGCACACCAGCCTTGACAATTAATTGATCAACAACAACAGCCAGGTGCTCGCAATGGCTACGATTACACCAGCCAGTCAGAACTGAAGTAGCCTCTTCAATGAAAGGTGAAATATTCTCAAGAGCCTACAACTAGTCTAGTTGTCACAATTTACAATTGCTTTGATTGTGATGACTAGAATGAACGAGAGTCTTTACAGATTTCTTATAGTACATAGCATTTACTTTACATATCTTAGCCATGAAAGGGTTGAAAAGAGGAGTGTATATCTGGCCAGGATTCCTCCTGAACCCCTGCCTGGGGCATTTCCATCTTGAAAAACAGACCCAGGCAGAAACAGAACGTGCTGGAGAGATTGTATCTCTCAGCTTGCTTTGGAATACCTTTTGACCTGGATTCTCATAAGTGGTGGATGACAAGATGAAACAAAGCATTCACATTTAGTCATTTAGTAGACACTTTTTGCCTATAGCAACTTGCTCAGGAGAAAAACAAGTAGGATTGTAATAGAACCAATGCAGCTCTCGATTCTTTAGGATTCCAAAGGAGAATAGTGTTGTAGACTGTAATATAGTAATGTAAGAGCCAGTCATTCTTAAAATATATTTATTATAGACAAACAGAGTTGTATCAACTGAGGTTTGCAACAATGAAAATGGGTACACTGACTTACAGAGTCGTTTTTTTCTTCCTGAAAATAAAAGTATTAATGACATTCATGCAAAAATATATTTTGTTTGTTTGTTAGTAGATAGCAAACAAATACAATCAGTATCATTGACTAAATGTAGTCATTGGACAGAACATCCTCAGAACAAACTAAAGAGGAAGGAAATAAAATGTGTTTTAATGACGCGATTATAGAAAATCATAAATAACAAGAAACTCGTCCACTGCAGAAAGCTGTTAATTCTGCTGTAAGCTAACATGAAATTACTAAACATATCACACCTTCCTGGTTTCGCAACCTTAGGGGCTGCAAACAAGTTTAATTCAAACAAGGAAAGAAATGTGGCAGACCTTGCATGTTAAAATGTTGTTTTCCATCACAGCAACTCTTGACAAGCAATAGTTATCACAAGTATATAATGTCTGGTTAGAATTAAAGGTAAGACTGGCTCTTCAGATAATGTGATCTCTACTTAATGATGTTTTCCATCAATAACAATTCTCTTGTGGCTTTCAATTAAATGACCCCCTATTGGTCAACAGCGCCATCTTCTGGTTACAAATCACATTGTCAATCTCAAATGACGCGTATAAGTACTGATTAACTGCGGTTTTTCTATTTTCATGCTTGGCAGATAGGCAAAAATGTTTTATTTCAGTTTGGTTTCTCCACAATGTTTGGCCAGTGCTGAATCATTTTGCGATTCTTATACATGCAGATCAGTTTAAGCCACACATAAGACACACATCATAATAAAGGGTAACTTCTTCTAACACAAAGGAGGATGTAAGAGAATTGGAGAACATATAATACTGAACAAAACAATAAGAAAACAGAAGCATTTCAGATGAATTGTAGGCACATGCGGGTGTGTTGGTGTCTTTATCTTGCAAAGGCTGGAAAAGACAGTCTTTAGCCTTCAAGTGTCAAACCTCCAAATCTCCATTTATAAACAGCACTTCAGGGTCTTCTTAAATGAAAATCATTTACAGCATTGACTGAGATTAAACAGCATTATCATTTGTTCCCACACTACTGTTTTCATTCACAACAAAAGGAATATACTTGCACAAAGAACTGAAGCAGATTCTCGAGGAAGGCCCCCCACACAGAAAACACTTGATGTGCAGATTGTGATTATCATGTGCATATGGGACAGTCTGTTCGTGTTTTCTCAAAATGGCTTTAACACAGTGACACATTCCCTGACCGGCACCGTAAGCATGGGAGAAAAGCATGGTGGAGAGGCGAACGCTGTCGCCCACTCTCTGCTTCACACATGCATTTGCAATGGCACAATAAAGATGCAGCATCCCAAGATCTTTGGATGGAGACATACGCAGGTGCTTAAGCTGTACTGCACTGGGATCGACAGCCAACAGCTTGCAGACGTCATCTATGCACTCTCACTGAATCACCGTCCCGTCTTCGGGTGCACCACTCAGCATCGGCCATTTTCCTCCTCTTCCTCCAAAGAGTTATGTTTTGTCTTCATCTTTCATCACTGGCACTCGCAGGTTCAGCTTCTCCATTGCTGTTGATACTGATGGACTGCCGTCCTTAGACAAAGCACCAGCCTCCTTTGACGCCCTTCTCTTGGAGTCACGAGTAGTTTGCTGTGAAAAGATGCAATATTTTTGAATGTCACGTTATTTGAATGTCATGAGCCGGTGGGCAATGACATCCACCTGAGACCTGAGTCACTGAAGCTCCACTCATATTAGTGGAGGGTTAAATAAATAAAGCACTCCAGTCAGTTCTCTGTATTGCCAAAAATATAATTTCTTAGGGCTAAGGAATTAAGTAGGAGCCCCATTTGAATGATAAATGTGTAATATGCAGAGCACATACAATAATTAAATTTTAGTTGGAAATAGATTGCAAACTGAATTTAAAAGATGCTGAATAGATTAATCAATTTGACATATAAAAGTAAATTCAGTACTGATGATCAAACAGTTTGCGTCTCTCTGTTAGACCATGAAAAGTCACCTAATGCCAAAGAGAAGCAGCAAGTCTACAGATACTGACTACAATACACAGTCAACATATAGCCATGGCTGTAGTCTATGAATAATAACATGCTTATAATAGTCTCTGTATGTTTTTATGTCTTCCTGGACATGTTCATGCACATTTATTAAGCCATAGTCGGCCAACTGGAATTACAAATCTGTGATATAACTCACCATCCATTAATTACCTTACCTCATACCTTAGTGTCATTGGAGAAGTAAGCTAAATCCTATTTCCTCATGGAGTGGGGACATTGAATACACCCTGAACAGTTATCCAGTCCATCAGAGAACACACACTCACACACACCATTCCCTGTCACATTTACACTTAAGGGCTTTTAAAATCACATGGGAAAAACAAGCAAAGTCCACACACAAAGCTGCCTTGATCTGTGTTGAGCACAGGACTTTTTTTTTGCTGTGAGGTGACGGCACTCACCACTAACTGTACCACTCTGTCAGACCTCTCTACCCTCAGTTTACAGCCTCTCAAACTTCATAAAGTCTCCACACTGAACTGAGTAATCTTAAACTTAGATATCTGTTGAACCTTAGTTCAGTTCTTAAATTTCCCTTTGTTCTCTTTTAAATTTATTGTCTTATATTGATTTGCTGTGTGCACTCCAGCAGGACCTGCTCAAACAAAGATGAAATGCAAGGAAATAGTATTCAATTGCTCCTTAATCCGGGTGTATCCTGCAGAGCACTGTGGCCAGAGGCATTATCAGACCCTGCATGCCGTCTGAGAGACAACAACCTGACAACCTGTGACAGTGTCTGCAAAGTCTGTGCTCGTGCAGACTTGGCAGCACCTGCTTCCTGTGACACCTACATCACTTAGAGAGCGCCTGGATCTCCTCTGGTGGTTGGAGCCGGTGGATGTGAGGGCCTGCTTCCCACACTGGGTGCCTGTGTTCACCATCCTCTTCTCCCTCAGACCAGCCTCCAGAGCTTTACCTGCGGACAGTAGTTACCACCTCACATCACGTCTCTTGACCTGGCTTCACGATGGAGATGGTGCAAAGCAGCTGATGGAGTTGACAGCTGGTATGTGTGTGTATTTGGAGTGGAGAGTCTTCATACTATCGTGCTAGTGAGAGTAACAGCATGCAATATGAGGAGGCTTTTCCTGCACGCACAAATGAATCTGAGATTTTTTTTAAAGGGAAAATGGACAAAAATGAAGAGGTGTCTCACTGTTTGCCACTGCCAGAGAGCTCTCCACGTCCGTGTTGGTGAGCCACGTCGATTCTGTTTCCCGGGTCCAGCTCTCATGGTACCTCGGCTCGATGATCGCGTCCGCCCGACTCCCTCCACAACCCATCGGGAAAATCACCCACGGCTAAACACGACTCGGCGGGTCTGACAGCATCCTGTCTCTACTGCAGCCCCGTCCACCTTTCCCTCTCCATTCCTGGTCCAACCTGCTGCTGCTGCTGCTGCTGCTGCTGGAGGTGATGGAGCTCTCCACAGACAGCAGCTGAGCAGCTCTGCGTCATCCGGGGGGGGGGGGGGGGGGGGGGGGGGGTACACCTGCAGCCAGGCTGAACGCTGATTGGCTTAGAGGGACATCAACCCTGTCAGCGTCAGCATCATCATCATCCTCATTCATCGTGCACTAATAAGCTAATTCACGGGAACACTTTTACTATATAACATTCATATGTAGTGTGTGCACATTTGGATTACATCACATCAATGCAGAAAAATATTGATCGTATGTCGGGCCATACATTTTGATAAATGCGCAGTATTTTATATTCTACATAAGTGCAACATGTGACATCTCTGGCAGTGGTTTATTTATAGTGGTTAAAGTGGTTAAAAATCTCAGTTTATGTAACGACTATAGCATTATAACCAAGATGGACTGAAAGGGGTTGAATGGTGTTTTTATGTTCCCTGTGATAAACATAAATGCTATGAAACACTGGTGTGATCAGAAGCTATCTTTGATGTGAGGACGTTATGGTCCATTTCTGCATAGATCTTCCACTCTTTGCAAGATCATGCGCATATGTGGGAGATGCTTATCTGGCAACCACACATAGGCTTGATTAACTGGCTGTCATGCCTACCAGTCACATGAATGTTGGTTTGTTATATGTAATTTACCCGTACAAAGTTGTAAAAACTGTCTGTTTATCTAGTAATGAATATTAAAATCAGACCAAAAACATGCCTAAAAGCTATTACTTCACTTCACAGAGAGGGTTTATCAAAAATCACAATGAGCCAAAGTCAGATATATTCCACATAGAGTGTTTATTTTTCACATTTATCTTAAATACGCGGTTCAGTTTTCATTTATTCCGGCATTACAGTATTTGCACATCGACCGATAATTATTTTTCTCAAACTGCTTAATATACAGATATAGATATAGATTACAGAAGCATACAATCATTAAACATATTGCTTCTTTAAAATGACTGTAAAATGATCTTTTCTCACAGGATCGGAGCTAGAGTGGGGTCAACATCTACTTGGAAACAGACATTTCTCACACGGAGCTCAAAACACGTCACTTTCAAACAAACAAACAAAAACGTTCACTGAGAGGCTTTAAATAAATATTGTATTTAACACACATTTATTTTTCTCCCTGTTAACACCTGACATGTATCAACTGCTTTTAACAAAGCCTTATGACAGGTGAGGGCGAAACAATGAAATGCATCATTTTTACATCTTCTGTGACACCATGAGGAGCAAACTGGGAGACAATTCACTCTTACAGCAGTGGAAGTGACGACAAAGAGCGATGCCAAAATATCTTCGACAATTTATTCAATGTGGATCCCGGAATGTTGAAGGAATGTGAGCGGGGAGAAAAGAGGGGGAGAACAGATGAACATAAAAGGGGAGGAATGAGGTGGGATGGAAATAAATTATAGCATGGGATGTGCACATGTCACATCAGAACACTGTTCCTCACAGAGAGAACGAGATGATGTGAGGCGACGAGGACTCTGGCAATGTTTCTAGACTTTGAAGTCCAGCAGGTTGCAGTCAATCTTGTAGTAAACATAGGGGTAGTATTCCTGCTGGCTCAAGTTCAGTCCTGGCACATCCATTGAGGCCTGCAGGCACAAGAGACGGTGAGAATTACACACAAAGGCACACACATTCAGGCAAGGATAACAACTACCAATATTATGTGTCCGTATGTCAATAACCTGGTGCGAAAAGCTATAAAAATCTATTTGTTTTTTACCATCAAATGTGGTCATCAAAGTTAATAACATTACGGGAAGAGAGGAAGCTAGCATCTGAAGCACACATGGCATCGTTTCAAAGCAGCTTGGAAACATATCCAAACTTTAAGAAACAAATTGAAAACCAACCTGAAAACATTCAATGATAAATCTATAGCACAAATGAGAAAGAGTTGGCAGAATTCAAAGAGGACATCAATTAGAAGTTTCCATGAATGACCACAGACATTGGAGAGCTAGTGACGTGAATCTTAGCAGCCAGAAGACACCATATTTGGATGAGAGGGCAGGGCTGGACAGGAGTGAAGGGAAGATCTAACTTCTGACCTCTGCCATCCTCAACACATCATCCATACTGGCTATCGCAGAATAATCCAGCCAAACCAATGAGATGACGGGCAAACTAACTTTCATCACTCAGGGTGAATGAATGTAACTCACACTCTTGCCTCGCTCTTAAGCACCCGTGAGACTGACACTCTCTCAGTCAGAAATATAGACACGCCCCACATACCAAGGAGATGGTTATTGTTTTGTACTGTCTATTATTGATGCTAACTGAAAACGTAATCAACTTTGTAAGAAAAAAAAATGTAAACGCCACCTCGACAGACGTTCTCCACTATTGTCAGACTTACGTCAATGATGGCAGCACTGCTGTCCAGGTGTTTGTACAGGTCGTACAGCACCTCCCGCAGCTTCTTCATGTTCTTCTTGTTGGGCTGGAGCAGCATGGCCTGGAAGTTCACTGGCAGCCCGTATCTATGATGCACAACAAGGCTGTCAGGATCATGTCCATGTGCCACAAAGAATCCTTTACAGCTTTCAGCTGCATCCTGAGACACTCATCCACGCTCATCAAATACATTCAGGGAGGTTATTTTCCATGAAGAAGCCCACGACTCATCTAGCTCGGCCTCTACAAATGTGCCTATGAATATGCAGAATATTCCTGGCAACCCAGATGCAGACACAGCGGTAGGCCGATGTCTTCTCCTGCTCACCTCAGCACCGATTCCACAAACACACGCAGAGCTTTGATGTGAATCCAGGCGATGAAGGCTTCACTGAAATTCACTTTCAGCCATCGCACCAGAGGCCCCTGTGTAGACAGAAACAGCATTTAATTATCTCTAATTGCAATAATGTTTCCACCGAAATTTGCTAAACTGGAATATTCTTCTTACATTTCTTGGAATTAAATTTGCCTCATGAATTAGCAGAACACATTATGCCAGATGTGTAAATCAGTAATTCGGCCATTATCATTAGCCAGGATGAGCTGCAGGGCAGTCTCAAATGAAAGACTATTAAACGCATTAAATAACAAAACACTGAATCAGCTTCTCAAAGCCCTGTCTGTTTTGATCGACCTTCCCTACATATTCAGGGGTACTGAGGGTGAGGGACTCGGCAGTCGTACAAACTGTTTCTTCTTGTCAGTGGACAAGCGTGTCATCTCCTCTTTGTCCGCCTTCATCTCCTCTTCATTGTACTGGAAATCACGCACCGTAAACCTGGGGCAGGACAAACAGTGGAGAGATGGCAATCAGCTGTCAGCGAGACGCAATCGTGTGCACTCGTGGGCGCTCGTAGATACATATAAATAAGCACACAATGAGATCCCGCTGTCGTGCTAATTGAAGAGACTGTCGAGAGCTGATGAAATTAGCTTTATGATGGGCCTCAACAGCCACTTCCTGCTTTTACCAAAAGGTAACCTACTTTCGTCATGGGCTATCATTATTACCAATTGTCCATGGTTGATTTACCAGAGGTAAAGGA